>JAVQKG010333975.1:0-12051 GCA_036025885.1 Hypseleotris bucephala | reverse complement strand
TTGGCCCTATTATTTTTTTTTTTTTTTTTTTGTCTTTTACCATAAGAACGACTCTATTACATACACATTATTTTTTCTTGTAAAAAATAAACAAAAACAATATCACAGGCATATCGGCTTAAAAATGACATTGTGTCAGACATAGAAAAACATATTGGCCACTCTTACTATAATCTACTACTATAATGGCTATTTTGTAGAACAGGCTTTGCATCAGTGTTTGCTATTGTGTAAATACTGTAAGTTAAATTGAACAAAACGCTCAACATTGGTTTAATCTTACCTGTCAGGTTGGCTGCTTCCAGTGAAACAGGAGCAAAGAAGCCAGGGAGAAATAATGAGGGCCAGAAAAGGAAGGAAACAGACAGATTGTTAAGAGAGAAAAATCAATATATTGCATTAGTATTCAAAAGCTTGATGGCTGCAGCAGATATGCAAGGCCTACAGCAGGGTCAGACTGTTTGATGGCTGTCTGAGAGGAGAGCTATCTTTTAAAGTGGAACAAATTAAAGAAGCATCAGCCCAAAAGGTCGCACTATAACTGAGCGTCTGATTCTTTACCAAACAGAACAACAAAGTGAAAAAGATATTCTTATTGTGTGTGCGGCTGGATCACTATCTGTATCCAGGATTTCTATTTTTATCTTAAGCTCTAGATAGCATGAAGAGACAGTAAGATGTGAGCAGCCTAAATAATGTTCTCTAAAAAGAACACAATTTGAATTCTAACATTTTGTAATCTGTAAAATTAAAATATATAAATAAATAAAAATATTTATGAAGGTAATTTAACTAACAACATGTCTTTGGACCTGCCGAAATCATTTGCACAGTAAGTGTATTCTGCACTCACTTCTTGTACAGAAGGATTGCGATGACAATGCAGATGATGAAGACCACAGCTAGGACTGGACCCACCACCCAGATCAGGCCATCTCCTGCGTCCAGAGGCTGGGGGTCTGAGTCTGGGGCAATCACTGGGTCTGTGTAGGGGCTTGCCACATACATCTTCTGTAAAACAAAACACAAGCTTAATGTAGACATAACATGGCATATTTACAGCAGGCATGCACCGATACCGACAATGGACACGATGGAGTCCGCATGTCCTCCCTGTGTTACTCTGTGGGTACTCAGACTTCCTCCCCATCATCCAACGACATGCATCAATCTAAATGGTTTCTGGTCAATTAATGTGAGTGTAAATGGTTGCCTGTCTGTGTATGTCTATTTTATTCTAAAATACTATATCAAATTGACCGTGTTATTAGACATGAAAAAAACACAACAGTTTAATTATGCAAACTGTTAATTAACTCTGGTTTAATCAATGTGTTTTTTCTATATAGCATTAGGCTGACTGTGATAATAGCAGGTTTTTAACTGTTTTCTGTAGTACTGAAATAGTTTCCTCCCAAAGAGCTCTCCCCAGTGTCCAAATGGAATCATCTCATAAAAACATATCAAATCCATACTAATTCGAGCTGCATATTTATGTCCATTTCAATTCCATTTCACTCATAATGTATGGGCCAATATCTTTTCTAGCAGTGTTCGCTCTGCTCCTTCACTCTTTATTAGCATTGGTGATGAAAGTACATGAGGGTTATTGCATTTTGCTTACAACACTTTGACTGGAATTTTATTGTTTGGAATGCCTACGGGGTTATATTGATTCAAATGTATGGTGACAGCCCATAGAAGAGAAATATAGTATGAACGTGTTTTAATAGTGTTGTAATGTAGTCAAAAGTTTACGAGCAGACAAATGCAAGATCATAAAAGACGGCAAAAAAAGTAGGTCAAAATATGCATGATTAAGTCCCCTCGCTTCACTTTTTCCACGTTGTGGAATAATAAGACTTGTTATTCCATAGGACAACCAAGTTTTGAACATAGATGTACCAGACAGATATAGTTTACTAGTCTCATGTTTATAGGTTGATAAATTATAGCTATGTGAAGAATTACTTGGTGCTGCCAAGTTCAAAATACAAAAAATGTAGTAAGCATTCCAAATGGCGTGTTTTTTAAACGTGACATTAAATATTAAAAAAATCTATTTATTGCAATCTAATGTAGGGGTGGGCGATATAATACAAATATAATATAACCATTTTTAGTCAAGATCACAAGTCTACTACTTTATAAAACCATTTTTACCACAAATTAAGCGTTCATCCAATCCAGTGATCACCATAATACTTAATACAATTTATTATCCCTTTTTCTTACTAATATATGAACACTGGCATTGTTACAATTCAACAATCTTCCCAGAATAGCTCGATCTTCATAATTTCATATTACAATTCCATTTTTATCGCCATATTGTCTACTCCTAATCTAAAGTGGAAAATACACACCTAGATCTAAGTATATCGTGGTACTACTATTAAATTAAATGTGTTTGAGATAAAGAGAATAAAAAAGTGACTTGTTCCTATTCACATACCCCAGTTGTGGAGTTTAGTTCAGCCAGTATAAAAAACACATATTCCTGTCCAGGCTCCAGCGCTCGGTTCTCGAAGCCCCCGTAGTCCAGCTGATCCCCCAGGGTAAAGAAGGCAGGGAGAGTGGCAGGTGTGAAACGGGCCGTGATGTACGCTCGCCGAAGGTCCACCTGCTTCTGCTGCCGAGAGTCCCTCTGCTTTTGACTGATATCCTTCAACAGCTGTGGAGAATGGAGAAAAGACCAAAAAAAACGCATGACTAATGTTTGTAAAAAGAGCTGGCAAATTAAAAAAGGGTAAGCATCGCCAGGAGTTCCTTAGCTGTGCGATTATGCTTGTGTTTATAGGTCTTCTCCAGCTCTGAGGCACAGACAGTGGTGGTGGATGGTAGGTCTATTGTTATTTTCTCACCTCCTCAAGGTCCATTTCATCTGGGTTCTTGAGGTGTCTAATGACGCCACGGGCTCTCCTCAATGGGACCACCACCACATAAACGTTTCTGTAGAGGCAAAACCAGGACAAATGCATTAGTCCAGTGCCATTTTATTGAATGAAAATAAAGATTTATGAAGAACATTACTACATAAAAGGAGTGACTGATCCACTACAAAACTATAAACCAAGGACTAAATCATAAATCAGGCTTAACCATGTCTAAATCCCATCTTAAACTAAATTCTGGCAAACAATGACTAAATTAGGTCTGAACCAGGACTAAACCACATCTACATCTACAGAGCGGGTTAATACAAACAAAACCAGTTCCAAATAAACCCAAAATTAAACTAGATTTTGACGCTAAAAGACTTCTGAATTTCACGAGAAGGACCCTGCCTACCACCACATCACCTACACCACAATTTGAGAACCACTATATCTTCACTTCCACTGTTCATAATTGTGATTTTTACAGTATGGGTCGGGTTACTTACTTCACAGGCGTTCTAGTCTCCAGTGAGGGCAGAATGATGGTGACAGTGGTTTCTGTGTCGCGGGTGTGGTCGATCTCGGGGCGGCGGATGGTTATCGGGGGTGAGGTTTTGGCGGTGATGCGGTGACGGAGGCCTCCCATGTTTCCTTCTGGAGCAGTAATCTTGAAGTCGTAGCTGGTGTCGGGCTGCAGGTTTGTGATTACAGCCTTTCTTAAACGAGCATCCACTTCCATTTTCTGCTGACTATACTCCACCTGAGAGAAAAAAATTATTAATACATTGATATAATTTTCTTTTAGACTGATTTAAATATGTGGCTATTATTCAAAAAAATTTTTAATTATTTAAAATGAAGGCTGTTTTGGAAACAACTAATAAATCATTTATAAAGGTGGCACTCTCTAAACAGACAGCAGAATAATTAATGGCTGAATAATGAGATTCTATTGTTAAATGTTAAAACGCACAATGAATATTTGGACCTAGTTACTTTGCCTTCCAGTGCATCCCAATTTCTGAAAATGTATTCTGACTTCATATTCCAGACAAACAGACAGGTAAACTTAGTTGTTATGTAAAAAAAAAAAAAAAAAAAAAAAGTGAACAACAGACAAGGGAACAGACGGACAATTTATATGTGAATAGATGTTTAATTAAATTGCACTGCAAGTGTTTGGAACTATTTCTGACTATTCTGAATTTGACTTGGTCTTGGCTGTACTTACCGAGAAGCGATAGGAGTTACTGCTCTCTGGAAACTCCCAGGTCAGAAGCACACTGGTCTTTGTGGCCAGATTGACTGAGAAATTCCTGGGCACATCTAAAAATGAGCAGAGAGCAAAGTCACAAATTTGGAAGTGTTTTGTTTGAATCTGCAGCTCTGCTGTTCCTCTTTGGCCTGGAGAAAGGTGAGAGTCAGATGGGTTGGTGGGCAGAGAGACACTGACGAGGATGAGCAGGTGAAGAGGAGAGTGGAGTCAGAACAGATGACAGAGCAGCATTAGGAAAGTGACATGCCCCATTCTCACAGTGTTAGGTAGTGTTTGTTGGACTGAATTCAACATGTCAGCAGAAAGCTTCAGAGGTGGCCGTGGAGGTCTATCAGATAAAGAGAGCTTACCTGCAGATACAGGCTCAGATGTGACTCTTTCTTTAATTCACTTTCTCCACTTACCTTGTGTATTAGATACTGTATGTCCAGGCCTTGTATTGACTTTTACCTGAGGGTTTGTGATAAGCTGTGCTCTGCAGACATCCATTAACATTCAGCCTGCTCCACTGGCGGTGATGGGGAGGTGATGGGGGTAAGTGAGTGAGGGAGACTGGGGGAGATGTTCCTCTGGACTGTGCACTTCTCAATCTGAATGACCAGAAACAACTGCTCCACACTTCATTTGGTGGTTTGGTTTGCAGTGAAATCCACATTAGGGGAGCAGGGCGGTGAACTTGGGCCAGTGCTGAGGAGGTAAATGGTGTTTTGAACTGCCCTACCTGTTTCAAAGGCCAGGGTCCGGCACACCAGAGGCGGGCTGAACGGCCCTACCCCTGCCTTGTTGGTGGCTCGGAGCTGCACCTCGTAGGCTGTGCTGTGATTGAGGGCCACTATGATGTAGCTGGACTCAGCAGCTGATACTGTGACCAGCCACGGAGCAGCAGCGAGGGGCGGTACTGAAGAGGCTCCTGGGACAACAGTGGGTTTCTGCCTCACAGCCTTTTTATAAGCAATAGTATACTCAGTGATGGCACCATTACAGTCTTCAGGGGCAGGGTGCTGCCAGGAAAGGTGCAGAGAACAGCAAGTGGCATTAACAAAGTCAGATATTTTAGGGTGTCCCGAGGGTGGGCACATTGGAATTGTTATTTCCTGCTGTGCCACGGCACCGTAGCCTGCTCTACTCTTGGCACAGAGGACAAAGACATAGGACGAGCCCGGGGAGAGGTTACTGATAGTGTAGTTTCTCTCCTGGTGAGTGAAATCTACTGAGCCGTTTAGGGAGGTGTTCTTTAGACCAAACTGCAGCCGGTATCCTTGAATCTCCAGTGGCTTGCCCTGTTTATCAGTCTCAGACTGCTTCTGTGGCGGGGTCCACTGCATAAGCACTGATGCACCAGGACCAGTGCGCACCCAAAAGGAGGGAGGGCCAGGCACTGCCAAACACAAGAAAATGTGACATTGCAAAATCAATCCTTGTATTTGAAAATCTTGAATTTCATTTGATTCTGTTTACTGTTGACTATAGTGATTATTCTTACAGTATATTCTTTAAAGTATTACAAATGATATACAGTAACCTTACCTTTCCCAGTGGTCTGCACCAGCCTTGCTTTGCTGTGTGCTCCGTCCCCTTTGGTGGTATATGCAGCCACTGAGACAGAGTACAACGTCTCTGCCTTCAGCCCTGCCAAAATCATCTCCTGGAAGAAAAATTGCAAAGAGTTAGTGTTAGTATTCTTACTAAATGTATTATCAAACATGTTCAACTATTACATAACAGTGCTTGAGTAAATCTTGATGGTAAAACTTTATACAGGCTTTACTACACATTACAAGGGGAGCAGTGCACACTCACATACTGAGTGGAGTCATTCTCCTCCATCTTCTCCCACAGACAGACACGCCGCAGGCAGCCCAGACGAGACCAGAAAAGAAAATGAGTCAAAGACCAAATAAGAAAGGATCTGTCTGAGGATTAAATAAACATTAAAAAAGATTTAAATATTCAGACGTAACTCACCTGGGACTCATCCAATAAGAGGTCCTTGATCCGGGGCAGGTTTCGTGAGTCACTGTTCTCTGCTTGACTAAAATGCACCTGGTATCCTCGGATCTGGCCCTGTCGTAACCGCGGTAACACAGGTCGCCAGGTGACACGCAGTGCAGAGGAGTTTAGGGGCTGAACATCGACCTGACGCGGCGCTGCCCCAGGAACTAAATACACACAAGTAATTAAATGACCCACAGTCCGACCAGTAAATAATCAACTAAACAATCAATGCTGATTAGCTGAGAGCTACACTCAGTCTGTGCTTACCGTCTTCATCAGTTCTGCAGAGCACAGCCGGGCTCTTAGGTCCAGTCCCTCGAGCGGTGGAGGCTGACATAGTGATGTTATACCAGCTCCACTTCTCCAGTCCTTCCACCACTGTGTGCCCCTGCTGAGGCGGGATGGTCAGCCCCTTCACCTCCTGGCCCTGACCCCCGCCTTCAGCTCCAGACACTCTCTGGTAACTCAGCTCATAACCCGCCAACGGACCCCTCTGGCCCTCCAATGGAGGAGGCCTCCAACCTACTCTGAGCGAGGTGGAGCTGACAGTCTCACAGGACACACCCTCGGGTGGAGCGGAGGGCTCTGATTGGACATGGGGCAAAATTATAGGAAAACCCCAGTGAAACGGGCAAAGAAAATCAAGAGAGGGAGGAAAATATAAAACAGGAAAAATAGAGGATTAAAGAAAACAATAAAAACAAACTGAACTAAAAGAATTAAAAAGACTCAGGCAAAAGGAATCAACCACATAATTTTGAAAACATGCTCTTAGGCACTGAGCCCAATGAAATAAACCAGAGACAAGAATATTGACCTGATGTAGACAATGTAATTATAGCAACTGGACCTGTGCCTCTCATGCACAGTGGCTATATTTAAAGATCCATCTTTAAGAATGAAAACAGAGGAGCAGGATCAGGTCCCTGCACAAGACTAAAGCAGAATATACATTTCACAGGCCTGTCCAGCATCCTGCCATAATCCTTCAGAAAATACAGTGCAATGAGACTTTCCACTGCTGATAAGGGAAAGGTCTCGGGCTTTAGAGAGAAAAGAAAAACAAACTAAAACAGATCTCACACAGTGCTGAAAGGATTTGGGAGGCAATAAAAAAAGATCCCCAGGAGAGAAAGGCACTCAGATGGATATGGGGAAGTCAGGCTCAAATGATGAATTGAAGACAAGAATCGAATCAGGGTTGAGTCAGACTGGAGAAAACATACTACTACAGAACCCTTTATTTCACTCAGCAGGTATAGTCTAATTATAATGGCCACTTTGTATATTGACCAAATGTGTGCAGCATCTGGGCATCGTGTGATGCCAGTCATCTACATAGAGTTGTATGTGTGCATGTGTGGGAGTGTAATAGTCAGAGCTGACAGGTTCAAGTATCTATCCACTCAGCCGTACAGCCCGTGTTCTGCTGGCCTCAGGGGACAATCTAGATGTGCACCAAAGCTTGGCGATAACAAAGCGTGCATTACCTCCCCAGGAAATGAATTCTGCTGCATGAAATAGTCTGCTTATCTGGGATCCCACAAACTAAGCTGTATACCACTTTGGACTCCACTTCATTTTGAGGTAAAGGAGACCTGCTCTGGGCACATTGTAAAATCTATCTTACAACTAATCTGGAAACACGTTGTATCAGGTGTGTGTGAGAGGATATGCTTACCTCTGGAACCAGTAATCATCATGGGCTGAGCTTATGTCTTACATTGTACTCGAATCTTATACCTTTTTCTTTGTTATCTCTGCATTAACTTGTTTTTGCACTTTTTTACTTGATGTTTAATTATTAATAATTATTTGTTTATCTTCTTCCATGTATATTCATTATGGGTCACTGATGACTTAGTCCCAGGGCTGACACAGAGATACACAACACTCTCACATTCTTTCACTATGGCCAATTTAGAGTGATTTTTCCCCCTATGTTTAGATGGTAAGAGGAAACTGGAGTAACCAATGAGAATACCCAGTGACACGTGGACAGAGGCAATATCTATAATAATGCATTTTCAAATTTTAATTGTCTTTTCTTTACAGTAGTGTGGTACTAGCTGTATTGCGTTTTAAATGAAAATGCATTAGTATAGACATATCCAAAGAAAAAGGTAATAAACTGATAATAGCAAAAATACCAGCGGCGGTTACTTACCTGTCAACAGTGTGAGCCAACTGCAATCCTTTAATGCTCCCCACTTTTGGCTGTTGGCCAATAAGTGGCCCATACTTTTGCCCTTTCAAAGACATTAGACACTGATAGAGTGGAAAAAGTGAAAGGAGGGCACGGAAAAGGAAGAGTGAAACATTATTTGCCACTTCGTCTCCATCTGTCACCGCGGCCCCTGCGAGAGCTGCTCAAGTAAAAACGCCAGTAAGAAAGGCACAGTCAAACATGGATGGATGGTAGAGAGAGGGGTTGATGCATGGTTTTATAAACAAGATAGATGAAGAGATACGAGAATGAATTTGTAGGTTTCACCAGATTGCAAGCTCCATATACAGAGCAGAGCTGGTGTACGTGTGGTGATCTTTTCATATAATTCTATATTACATCAACACAATGAAATCTGTGCCTGCAGGTAGAAATACAGTTAAATTGAGACGTACTGGCTTGTGACGTCCTCTGCACCAGTTCGTTAGTGAAAGCTCCCAGGCCTTTGTTGGAGGTGGCGGCCAGGGAGAAGGAGTAGTCGGTATCTGCTTGCAGGCCCACCACTGTGTAAGAATTCCTTGGCCCGAAGGTCAGTTTCTCCTGTGAGGATCGAGAGAGAGAGGGGCGGGTGAGTGCAAAGAGCTTATAGCAGGAGCTGGGGAGATAAGACAGTCACCACACAACTCACTGGCTCAAGACACTGGCATTAATCTTTAAAACTTCTGCTTTTTATCTGCCCTTTATTCCTTTGCCTTGTTGAGAAGCCTACACATACACACACACACACACACACACATAAAAAGAAAAGGGATCTTACCACACTGCCAAACTTGACAGGTTTGTAGAGGAGTTCATAGTTGACAATGCTCTCCTTGGTGTACGCAGGCTCCCAGATTAGCTCGATGCTCGTGTCCGTTACTTTGCCCACTCTGAATTTTCCTGGTTGGCCTGGGACTAAAAAAAGAATAAACAAGATGCATATTTAAAGGGAGGCATTTAGAAATACATAAAAAAAAGTAAACATAAAATAAAATATGTGTTACAAAATAGACAATATTTGAGTCAGAGTGCTGCTGATTCTATTACAGTGATGCAAAGATGTGTTATTGTTGATGTTACTATATATTATTTCGTCCACAATATATCACATTACAAAATTAAATTATTACTGCACGCTAGTATATTGCTTGTTGTACGTGCCTAGATACTTACTTTTTTTTTTACTATGGCAGCAAAGGAGAGAAAGTTGTTGCAATTTAAATGCTTTGGCTAGAGAGTCAGTACTCCTCTACTTCAGTGGTCATTTAGGCCCATTAATCTGTTTGCGAGCTAAATTTTTTATTTTTATTTTAATATAATATACAATGTAGCTGTAATAACACAAAGGTTTAAGAGGATTTTAAAAACCCTTTACGCATTCCTTTTTTCTCTAAAAAGTCAAACTCCTTCCTCCATATTTGTACATTTCTACACAAAACGGCTGTCACAGTGAAATAAGCACTGCAGAGGTATGAGGGACATTTTTAGCTCATAATCGCTGCTCAGTGTTTATATCAATGGGATTGAGTCCAAACAGGTGGAATTTGTTCATTTAAAGGGATTAATATTGTTCTGACAGGATGAGCTGATTTGGAAACCTTTCACAATTGAGTGCTTTGAACAACTTGATGTAAGTCACTCATATAATCTACTTTGTACTTTGCATACACACCCAAATTGCTTATTTTTGCTTTGCTACCCACACTTAAAAACACCAATTATTCTATATCTATATGCAGCACTATGCCAATGTTTTAAACTCTGTTAAAACTGCAATAAAGTAGCAATGTTTACAAGATGATTAACTTTAGTGTTTCTCACAAAAGGCAAAGTGAACAAGAACATAGTATGTGAACATATATATCTCGATGCAGGACTTTTACTGTATATTAAAAGGATGAAGCAATGTGAAAATTATTGGCTGATATCTATACCATACCAATATTTAGTTGTATTTTGTAAACATATTTTGCTAGGCCTGTGTTTTGATATCAAGAGAAGGAAATTAAGAACTCTTAAATACTTTCTCCGAAATGTATTTAATTTATTTATTAAATACCAGACAATATGTAGTAAAAATAATTATGTGAGACTTTTCAAATGTGCTTTCTTTTTCTGGCTGCTCTTAAACCTGAACATTAGAAGTTACCCTTTTTGCACAACAGGTTAACTTCAGCATTTAATATTTACCAATACCAATGTCAGTCAACCAAGTCACTTTTGTCTGATACTGAAATTGAGTAGAAATTGAGCCACTATCGATGTGCAGAACAATCTCTAGTTAGTAAATCTTCACCAGATTTAGCTCAACAAACCTGATCTCAACATCAATGAGTCTTTCTGGGATTAGCATAGTTGCATATTTTATTTAACAACTCAATTTGCATTTTGTATATTGCATATTTTTGATGATATATGCAACAGCATGCCTTAAAACGTGCTCAAATAATCTACACAGTACTGCATATTAGATCCTATTCAAATGACTTGAACTACTGACCTCCAGGTGTGACTTTGACATGTACTGGGTCAGAGGCGGGCCCATCTCCGACTGAGGTGAAGGCTAACACTTGAATGGTATATGTCTCTGATGCCACCAGGTTCTGGATGGTGGTTATGAGACTATCCTGGACATTATGAATCTGCCATTCATTCATTGGGCGGGACGGGTCCATGGTGTAGTAGACGCGATACCCTTTCACCTATAAATGGGGGAAAGCAGGCAGACAAATAAGTCGAAATCACTGGGAAAACAATTCACTTTGCAGGATTGAAACTGGATTTGAGTGCCGCCGGTGACTGGGGAGTATTATGTGGTCGTTCACGTAATCCCAGTGTCCCAAATGCCCCATAATCCATAATATCTCCTTACAATGCATAACCAGAAGAGTTTATAACCAGCCAAGGTCATCAAGTACAAATGACTGTTTGGCTTCAAGCGCAGATGGTCCCGTAGATTTGCTGCTTTGCTGTTTGGTAGAGGTCACAGTCAGAAAGGTGAGGTCCCTGTATCTCTAGGGAAGACTTGCATTTGACCCCGATAAACAAACGCAGCCTTTCCATAAATGTGGGTGAGATGTGCTACAGTATAAGGTATATACTGTATGTCAACTGACTGTAGCACTAGCTCTGCACAATATGAGCAGACATTCGATATACAAAATGTTGTTGAATAATGCATTAATAATGTGGTTGGCCGTACTGGACACCATTTATTCCTTATTACCTTAGATAGAAAAAGTAAAGGTGAAATTAGTTAAAACTTCAAAATGAATTTATGAATAGATACTAGGCTGTAGTAACCCTGCATAAGCCAGATAGATAGTGTAGCATTCTGCTCTTCAGAGTTCTACACATCGTGCTTGGAAAACTGCAAATCTAAAGAGAAACCGGCTTGCAGTGCCAGTTTAAGGCTGTACACTCATTGGTCAATACTGGGGCTAAACTAGACACAGGCTGTCGTAAACGACAGCAAATGTATATCGGCGAAACGCCCCATGCGTCTGCGTCAACTGCTATAAGACCAACTGCCTTATGGCGGAGGAGGTGGAGGAAGTGTGGCTGCCATTCTGCGCCTACTGCCTCTTCTGACCACCACAATCATACAGGCACACTAACACACTCATTCATAGGTAGGCTTCATTCAGTCCCTAGGTGGCGCTGTTGAGGTTACTGGCATCATATTGTTTGGGTGA
>JAVQKG010333897.1:0-11084 GCA_036025885.1 Hypseleotris bucephala | reverse complement strand
GTGTTTTTGAGATCTCCCCTCGTGCCCAAATGCGCAACTCTGATTGGCTGATCCAGCTCTACTGTAATGACTGGAGAGGAGCGGCAGGCGCTCTGATTTACCGTAATGACAGGACAAGCGCGCACTAAAATAGTCTCGCACGGACCAAGCGTATCAATACTCAATGTTTTAACCCAGACAAAGGCTTGGGTCCGGATAGGACGGCGTTTGGGTCCGGATCCGGACCGCGGCCCGCCTATTAGTGACCCCTGCTATACAGTATGTCGTTGCTAGCCAGATGTTACACCTGTTTGTCCTAGTTTAGTACAGTCTTTGTTTACATGTAAACTCTTCTGCATCATATAACTATAAACATATAACAAGAGCATATACAGTAACTGCTAAAACATACAGTCATAAATGTGAGACTGTAAATGCATAGAATAAAGGCCTCTGACATATGCACATACATATAATGAGCAGATGGGAAAGCAGACATCACATCATGGTTTTACAGGCACTGAGGGGTAGGCTTATATGTATTCAAATGAGGGTACAACTCAGTAATGAAAAAAATCTGGCTGTTCTGGCTGCAGGCTCCTCTACCATGTATCTCCAAAGTACCTCCAGAGTCATGTACCTCCACTTAAATTGGAAAGATAATGTGAAATGTTTAAAAATAAAAGTATTTGTTGCAATATCTAACCATTTTACAGTATTGTAAAATATAATAATTCATCCACTATGTATTCTTTGTGTGTTGCTGTTTGATTTTGGTACATGACAGTGGAGATGGGTACATGGTGATAGAGACGGCATAGGAGCCATTTCAAAAAACCTATGATTTCTCGTATGTGCTTAGACACTGTATATCTTCTAGCCACTGGTCAATTAGGTTAACTGTTCAATAGCCTTGACGTTGAGTTCTGCTGCTGTAAGCTCATACTCTTCATGGCTGGATGTTTTGTGCAGAGAGAAGGTTGTCTGCAGACTTACTACAAGGGTTACTCATGTTATTGTAGCCATCTCAAGCCAGGCATTTTTGCACACATACTGTACTATAACTGCTTCTTTCCTCCCCAAGCTTTTCTGGGTATTTCAACAACTGATCAATGTTGAAAGTAGGGGTGGGTGTCTGGGTGATAAAACATAATATTACAATTTTGTAAAGATCAAGATCACGATTTAAATTTGATTGTGATTTTAGTTTGTGTTCATTGTCTTACACAGGAGACTACTGTTTCATAAAACCTACTGTTTCATAACACGTACATAGCATACAAATGCTATGTACATCCAGTCCAAGGTTCATCATAATACTTAATACTGAATCATGATTCAACGATCGTCCCAGATTAGCAGATTGTCATGAATTTCACAATACGATTCCAATCACTTTTAGTTAACTCCTTTTTGGCAGGTAAAAATGTGTGCCTGATTAAATGACCAGTGAGTGAGTATATAAACAACCCATATATAATTGTAAGTAAACATAATGACCCCTAAAGTAACCTATGTGTTGCCAAAACGTATGTGCCTCAGGCTGCACTGCATGTGCTTCTGCTCTGATTAGCACATTAGCGTGGCCCAGCTAATGGCCAGGGACATTAGCATGGCAGCTAACAAAGAGAGCATCGACCAGAGCATTTGGTGACATTTTAAAACAGTTCATTGTTAATGTAATGTCAAACAAGGGTGGTGCGCATAATGTGCCTTTAGAAAGGACATGGTGAGGGGTTAAGGATGTCAGGTGCTCACAGGAAATGAGAACCCAAAATATATTAACTTTATAAAATATATAAACTATATATTTTAATCCCACTATGATTTATGCATTTTGATAACTGTTGATTAATACCGGCACTTTATTAGGAAGACCATAAACCCAATAAAGTTTGTTTTTCATCAAAGTAGCCAAACAAGAAACACACAACATGCTAAAGTAAACAAGGGAGTAGTTGCTTTAATGCTGACACACTGAGACACGGTGAGGTGTTGAAGAAGGGATTTAGGTTGAGACTTTTAATCTATAATCTATAATGTGTGCCGCATGTTGAACACACACAAGCAGCTGAATGCACAAGCCGGCACCTTTTGTACTTTGATTTAGGGGGTGTAGGAGATTTATCCTCCTCTGGTTTTCTGTCTCATACACAGACACGCACTTGTTCAACCTTTGAAACCTGTACTTAGAAGTTCATGGCAGATTAATTTTTACTTAGCTTTTCTGTCACACACCAACACTTCTTTTCAAATTCCACTTTACTTTCTCAGTAACCTCATCTTTTTACACAGAAGCACTTGAATAGACAAATATAGAAGTCATTCAGGTCTCATGTATAATTATTCATTCTTCTGCTTTTTCTGTTAGGGATCACATGTGTCTCAATCCTATCCCAGCATCTATAGGCCTTACAACAATGGCCAGTTATTTAAAGGGCTGACACTGAGACATGCATTTAGTCTCACATTGATTCACTAGGGACAATTTAGATTGACCAAGTCACACTCTCCTTGCTGGAAACAGAGAACAAGTAATAACATGCACCTAAATATAAATGGTGAATCACATTTAAGTGATTTGTTAATTGATTTGTTTTGATATTTGAAGAATTTCTAAGTAACTGTAAAGATCTTGTGTCTTGCATCGTGGGATTTGTGTCTCGTCACATCCCTAGAATAAATCAAAATATGAAGTGGACAACTTGCCTTTATCTTATTACAGAGCAAATGGTGACAACAGAGAAACAGGCAAATAATAGCAAACAAAAATAAATAAAGGGAAGGTGAATATTATGTTTTACTTATAATAATGAGTTCTGTTTAAATTTTTTATTAGACAAACACTCCTCATCCAACGCATAAGCACTTATTGTCTCATTCATGCTAACCCTAAATATTAATTAGATCACCATTGTCCATTTTAGAAAGCAAACCATAGCTCAACTTAAAGTGACAAAAATATAACTTCTAGACTTTGGTTTGATGTAAAGAACAAGTAGAATATGGATAATGAATAGGAGTCAGTTTTGTATTTCGACATTGACAAACAGAAACCTGTATTTCATTTTTATGAAAACATTGTCAAAAACTATTTTATGTACCGAGAGACATCAAAAAAGAAATAAAAAAAAGTTTAACAAAAGGAAATAACGACTTTTAGTATTTCCCGTCAGCACTGTGCCTGGGAAATTGCATTTTTTTCTTCCCCCAGTTTATTTTTAACAATGCATTGTCCTTTAAAGAAGTACAAAAATGCACATCTGAAGAGGCTTGTGTGCACCATCAAATCTCACCTCCGGACAGACAAAGGCCAAAAGAGAAATAACTAATCAGCAGCAAACAAAAGGAAAGACAGAAAATGAAAAGTCAAGAGCCTCTGAAAAAGACAGATGGAGAAGAATAGCCAAAGAAAATAGGAGAGCTGCAGAATGAATGGGCCATCTCCATAAAAGTAGGAGCTCTTCTCAAGGTGGGAGCCGGGCAGCTAAAAGTCAACAGCGGGGAATGGATCGCACTGATTGAATTTATAGGAGCAGCTTCCTGAGATCAATGCCATGCACACACACACCATCACACACTGACACACACTGGGACAGACACACACAGCATGTATAGAAGCAGATTTGTTGTCATCACCGGCTCACTTCCCTCTCAACACTAAGTCAAAGCAAATGCAGCAGTAAAAGTCTCCTCTTTGAGGATTTAGTTTATTCAAGAGACTTGGCTATTAAAAAACTTCACTTTTGTTAAATGTATATTTATTCAGCTTCTAATTCCAATTACTGTATTCCCATAAGAAATTCTGGGTGACCGGGGCATGCCCCAGCAACTCTTTATGCTCTTTATTTCACAATGAAACTTGTTTTAGTGCAAATGCAGTTTCTGGTTTCAGATATATACAATACATAACATTATTACATTATTTTCATACCAAGATGTGAAGATCGGAATAACAAACTTTATGTTAAAAACTCAGAAAATCGTATTTGCAATACAAAGTCATAAATAGTCTTTGATTGATCCAGTTGGCTACTTAGTCATTCCTAAATCCACATGCAGGCACACTGACAACACTTCTTACTTGTCCCATAGCTGCCATATGAAAAGCATTCCACAATCCCCTTGAGCTTTTTTCATTATTCAGGAGTGGCATTTTAACTGACTCGCCAGTGTGAAGCCTATAGCGTCCACAAATACATTACTCATTTGAGAAGAAAATGTGGTAACAAATGTGACAGAGGAGCTCACACAACCATCCCCTCTTGTGCCGAGCCTAAGTGGTGAGTCCAGCACTATTAGTTACTGATGAAAAATGAGGGCAGTGGTGAGACAGCAGCTGAGAGACAGAGCTCAGTGTGGGGGCAGCACCCACCAGAGGAAGAGAAGGATATATTTTTAAGTAAGAGGAGGAAAGAAACATTACATGTGAAATACAGTAATATTGTGCTGCTAGTGAAGATAGACAGGCTTTAGATATGGTGCTGTAATAATGTTTAGACTATACCCCAGTGTACTTTTGGAGTAAACTTTATGTAAAATTGAAGAATTGAAGAAGTTTATTTAGACATAGACATGATTTACAAACATTTAGGATGAGATTTTGTCACATCTCTGTCACATCTCTGTCACATCTCCTTGAAAAAATATGTTAGATTACATTTTCTTGTTCTGTGTTTTCACATTTGGCAATCAACCACTTTTTCTATAGAAGAAACGGATTACAAACAAAATTACTGAAACAAGTGTAGAGTAATTGCACTGGAAAATTTTAGGATCCCGTGTTGCATAGAGCTAAAATTTTTCCCTCCCTTTAGGACACAAACAATAGTCTGTGTCCTAAAGGGAGCCTGTTTTAAATTCCTCAACAGTTTGGATCAATAAGATTGTATAGTTGTGAGAAAGATTGGTGTCTCCTCCTCTCCTGTCTCCTTGTCTTTCCCGCTGTGATAAGGAAACGCCTCAGTGCTCGTTCCCTTCCTACCTCAACCACAATAACAGCATTCAATCACTGTCTTCTGTCTCTTCCATTTTCACTTCACACGTTTTATTTCACATATTCTTCTCATCATCCTATTGCATTTCTATCTTCCTTGCACAATTTCGACCTGAGAGTTTTTACCTTAGTGGGCCCTGCTGCTCTCCATTTACTCCTGACTTTTGACTGAGGACACTGGAACATCTAAAGCTTTTTTATACAACATGACTGAACAAAGGTCTGACTTTAGCCTTGACTGTGATGAGTGGTGAGGTGATTAGACACGAGTGGGTCCTCTCAGGTGAGCTTTTCAGATGGGGATATATCACTGGACATTTAAGTTTCTGTTTGCAGCACAGAACGGGGTCAGTTAATGTACAGGACACTACAGCTCAATGGACGCTATATTGTTCTAAGAAAGCAAGAGGCAATTGAAAAGTACAAAACATAGAGAGCGAGAGATCACAGCATAATATGGGAAAAAAAGTTTTTGGTCAGTCTCTGAAGTACTTCTGCATAGAAAAGCTCACCCCAATTGTACAAAGCTCTGTAGGTGAATAATTAAAACTGTGGTTTCAGTGAGTGACAGGCTGTTCAGATGGTGTTGTCACAGGTGGCTTCCCACAAAGTGTGATTGACAGTTTGAAAAAGCAACTGTAGTCACAGTGTAGGATGTAGTAACACAAATGTTCTTGTGTTGAATCAAGATGGGAAGTGTATTCATTAATTCGTCATTCAAGAATGTTGCAGGTTGGCATGGGGCCTTTTGATTCTACCTAAAAGACTTCTTTTGGGACTTTCTTGGGATAAGGTGCATTGTATAACTGTCAGAAACTCAATCTACCAAGATAAGTAACTAACCCTTTAGTTGTATTAATAGTATTATATTCAAGTTGTATTAAGAAACCTTCTTTAGTCATTTGTGAAATAAAACAAAAGATAATTCAGGAAGTGATGGTTGTGTATCCAGTATGGCAGACCTTGTGGCGATGCTTCATCCTGCTCTGTGATAGCTGAAGTATGAATACATCAAACTAAACATTTGTAGGCTTGGGGGGAACACAGTGAAGAAGAAGCTCTGGCTATGTCTTTTTAAATGCCATGTGGACCACTGCACCTCAAGCACGAAGGACTTATTTGGTTCTTACATCTGCTGTGTCTGCTATCTGTTCTGTCCACTTTTATTTGAAGAAAATCCACTTCTAAACTACTACTTGTCACTCTGTCCCCTGTACGTGTCTCTAAGCATCATGTCCTCTCTATAAAGTGACCTGTCTGCAGCTCCTCTAATCGCCAGGAAGCGCTCTAATGCCAGAGGTGTCAACAAACACAAAGCGTCCTTTAGCATTTACTGCCAATTGACTCTATGCGCCCTGTGTGGGAGTGTGTGTGAGCAGAGACCTTTCACTAAGATGAACTCTGACCCCAAACAGGACAAACAAGCTGCCATTTAAGATACATTATGCCACTTTTTAGCACAGTCCATAGATCATGCAGCATGTAGAGCTGACAACGCTCACCCCAGCATCATGAGTTTGAATCCAGCTCACGACATGCCAAATGTCATTGCCCCAGATTTTTGGTTGCACTATTGACCTACTAATGAAGCTTACGGAAAATACTATACATTCAAATTAGAAATACTTACTACCTTGTTCAGTATATAGGTTAGAAAAATAATAATGCATGTTAGTAAATAACTTGTCTGTATTTTTTTATCATGTTGTGGATGGGTGTCACAATAAGCTAAGTTAGGTACATGCCTATTCAACGTGTACATTTAGCCTACTGTGTACTGTATTGCTTTGAGTTTGGCATTTTCTTTAGGGCTGTTTATTTTTTCTGTCAAAAAAGGCAACACTTAATAGCTAATATTTTAGTGTTGAAGTAAACAAACCAATGTAAATGATGATGCAAGTCTGTTGTTGGAAATTCCTACAGTATGATGATCCTTGCCAGTCACCATAAAAGACAAAAGGGGACTATAATACTAGCTCATGTGTTGAACAATTTTAGTCACAACATTGTCAGTAGACTGTGATCTTTGTGACCTTATTCTAATATGTTGTACCTTTGTATGTTTCATTTTCTATGCAACATACAGTTTCTTTCTTTGCAGCTGTTTTCTCGGCTCCAACCTTTATTCTGTGATTGACAGGGTCACGGCTGTCAGCAGGGGAATTGGACCTATGGGCCTGTTGCTCTCTGAGGCCATACCACTTACCATCTGACACAAAGCAGCTCTGGGTTAAAAGGAAGGCAGCTGTGTGACTTTTACTTTGAAAAATACACACTAAATTGCATGTATGTCTTATTGAAACAAGGGTGTATGTTCATAATAACTTGCACACACTTCTTTGAGCTCTGTTTTAGGAGATTGTTGGAGTACTTAATGCCCTTGATGAAGACAAACTAGCTTCTTTGTATATTTCTGGCTCCCACTGCTTCACTAACTCGTATTCAACCTTCTTTTCCATCCATCATTCCCTTGCATATAACCACATTTTCACCTCCCTCCGAGCTGTCAGAGGGGAGGAACTGGAGAGATCGGGAGCAAAGCCTTCTGGGAGTTGGAGTTTTCATATTTGAGTGGGCCCTGGGTCTGCACGGCTGACAAGCTTTATTTGATACCTGGCCTGATTCAGTCAGTCTCATCGGCCTGGAATGACATGGCCCTCTCACATGTGTGCCCCTGTGTGTTATCACAGGCTAAATATACACAAGGTACCTGCCCACTAGAGAAGCTTGACCGGGCACAGTGGACACATCTTTTATTTAAGGTGTTTTTATTCAGATGAATAAAACAAATGCATTTTGACAATTTTGTAACATTTTTCAATAGAAGTCTGACTCTGATCAGTGACAGTATGGTTATGGTAACTCATATTTGTATATTTTTGTGTGTATTTTAGTTTTTAATTAGCTGAAAACAACCCAAAAAGTTCTGGCAGTAGCACCAACCATTTTTCAAGTTTGATGATTTAGAGGTAAAAATAATAATAATAATAATAATTTGTAATAGAATGTTCTGTTTTATTTGGCTTTGAAACAAGGTGCAGATGTAATTGAATTTATACTAAAAGTGACCAGGCTGACAAATACCACCAATATATAAACATATTTTTCCAGAAACACTGGAAGTAAAACAGCAAAAATATTTGATACGTGTGTCCTCAACTTTCCAAATGTTACTACTTATTCACTTATTTTTAGAGTAGGAAAACAAATATTTGTTATCAATGTTATATTTCTGATACGGCAGCACATATACCCTTGTTGTCCTGTAAACCCACTTAGAGGGTACGTGAGTTGGCTCCACTTTCCCAGGAGGGTCCCTTAATACTCTACTTTTCCACTCTCCTTGTACCCTTCCTCCCTGCTCCCTATCCGTGCATGTGTTTAGCATATTTTAACAGTGGAGTGCGATAGCAGTGGGTCAGGCTTTTATCTGCGCTGTGTGGCTGCCCTCTCTAGTCTCTCCTCCTCTCTGCTCTCCTCTAACCAGTGTTTTTCACTCTATTTGTTGTGATAAATGACTGTTAGATGTGATTTCCCCAGGATCATATCTCTCTCAGGGCCACACACACACCATAATTAGACGGCTTGATTAATAATTCATACTTCCTCTTTTTCTCTTTTGGAGTCTCAGTAAATGTGTGTTCATTCAGTGTGTGTGCTGGTATTGAAATCCATCATAGGAAAACCCTAAATTAAGTCATTTTGTATTCTAAAGGCGAATGATAAAGGGTTGGATCTGAGCTTGTTAAGTTTCCTGCTACATACTTCCTAGAGAGACATTTACCTTCATTTGATATACTCATACATGCCGTTAGTTTAATATATTTATGACAATTGACACAAAACAGCTGCATAGCTTTTGGGATTACTTCATTATATTCAGTGTGCAGAATTACATGTGGTCTGTTGACATAAAGGCTCTCCACATACACCAAATATAATTAAATATATCATAGTCCACCATTTACTCCCACATTAATTCACATTCAACTTTTTATAGTCTGTTGTTATGAATATGTTGACGTGAGTTGCACACTGCTCCACCTGACTGCAGCTCCTCACAAATCTGTTTCTCTGTGATAGTTTTTTTATTAAGAAACATCAAAGGCCAAGTCAGTCTTTTCATTATTTAAGACAGTTTCCTTTGTTTATTTTCACTTTGCACGAACTTTGTCTTTGTCCTCACATTTTCTTTATTTCTTGCATAGTGGTGCACAGATTAGTAGGAATTCTCTTTGCGGACTGTATTATTGTAAGCAAACACAAGCAAATTGTACTTAACTTCAGAAAAGTTGTAGAATATAATCATGTTTGCCTTTATACAACTACAAAAAACATCTGACGCAAACTATATGGTTATATGATGTCCTTTCTCAATAGGGGTGCAAGTCATGTTCAAGCTTAGAGCCACTAGATGCAGATTCCCAAAACACTCCTGTCTGTTTGGCCTTCGTAAATCAATTTGTTTATTGTTTTGACACAGCAGAACTCAGAAGGCTGTTAACAAACTATACCACTGTTAAGAAATGTAGGTCATGGCACCAAAGTTATTTATATGCAATGTGACAGCCATCAATCTTTATTCTTATTCTTCAAACTCTAAAAACAGAACCAAGATGCAGCAAGTAGTCTACCAGATATCAGACCAATGCATGTATGCAACCTGTATTCTACACCACCAACTATCATTGCATGTTAAATTGTATTTATTGGCAGTCACATATAATTCATAAAGCACCACATAAACCATTTACAGATAGGTAATTTGTAGTAAATACATTAACCCCTGTTGATGGTGACCTCTGACCTCCCCTGACAAATGTAAGGTAAATGGGTTATACCACTGAAAGCTAATAAAAAAACATATGTTGTAATAACAGTGCAATGGTCCAAAGCATGCCTCATACTTCTACAATAGCAGACCATTCCTGTTCTAGTCGAAATGGCCATTGTTCCGATAAATTAAAAGACAGAATCACATTTTTGTCCCAGCGGGGCCAAATAGCCTATATCTCAAAACAGGGGTGACTTGGCCTTCTCCGACAAATATCATAAAAGCACTGAAATATCTGTGAGAATTGAGGAAAGCAGAGATGGATGTGATAGCTAGCGCTGCATTAAATCAATATCTGATTACACACGCTAGCAAAAGGTTAGCGGGTGTGTGCGTATGTGTGTGAAACAGCTCTAGGGCTGTGGGGTCAAGGCGCTGCTGTCATGTGCGACCGCTTTTTGGATTTAAAATGTGCATCTTTTATTGTGTTCCTCTTGTGTGTGTGTGTTGAGCCGTCAGTCTGCTTTTGCACCAGATCTTTCACATTGCCCCCACAGATCAATACTGTGTGAATGTGTGTGCGTCTGTGTGTTTGCGAGATCAGCGAGGGGGGACTTAAGCGCAGTAGGAACCAATAAAGTGTAAATCAGAGCAGACATGGTGTAGCGGCAGGTGAATTGTGTCGGCTAAGCTTTGTGAAGCTGCCTTGTGTTTACTCTCACAGGACTAAAACATTGACACCAAAGCTCTCTGTGGAAAGTTTCAATTGTAGCATTCGACAAAGTTTTCTACAAATAAAATTCTCGAGCATCTTTAATATCTGATCTTTTCACTGTTTAATATTAAATTGTTCGTGTTAGGTCATGTGGTTACTGCATGTTTCTGCCTGATTGATTTTTTAAAACAGGCATTGACACTGGATTGGAACATTTAGTTAAATCCAAAATGCCCTAAATCAAAGTCCAAAATGTCTGCCCACTGAAAATAAATAAATAATAGACCTCTATAAAGTGCAACAAAACGCATAATATGGATCAGAACAACAACTTGTCCATTGACATTTTTTTTTAAATCTGGCTCTCTGATTAAAAAAAAAAATGGACACACCCAAAACCTTAAAGTCAAGTCAACCTGAAAAGCTATGCCCATCCAATCATAAAATGGTTTGACAAAGTTAGACTAAGTTTTGTAGACTTTCATATCTTATATAACTTAAGGCAAGGCAAGTTTATTTGTATAGCACAATTCATACACAAGGCAATTCAAGGTGCTTTACAGAAAAAAAAGACAAGTTAAAGAACATAATACAATTAAAAACATAATCAGTAAAAATAA
>JAVQKG010333823.1:0-19042 GCA_036025885.1 Hypseleotris bucephala | reverse complement strand
AACAGATTTTTTTGATAATGAATCTACTGAACTTCACAAAAAAGTAAAGGTTAATTTGCTGCAGTGCAAAATCCCAAATAATGGTTTATCCCAGCTTAGTCCCTATGTGTTTTCTTGTGTGCATCATCAGAGAAGCCCTAGAGAGCAATTCAAATCCCCTGAACAGCAGTAGCAAGCTCCAGTGCACCATTAGCTCTGCTTTCAATCACCCTGCTACAGAATTAGTCACAAGTTTATAGGCTGTCCTTATACAACAATGCCAAAACACAGAGAGACCAAAGCTATTACATAGAACAGCATCTTTGAGTAGATGTTTTAGGCCTCCTGCTTTTTTTCCTTGATAGCATTTTAGTGTTTTGTTACTATGGACTAAAATAACAGTCCAGAATAAAGAGCTGACAGTATTTGACAGCTGTGGAATGGAGTATTAAGTTCCACTAATGTTGTGTCAAATCCTATTACAATCTGACCAACAAGTGAAATTCTGGAACAATGGCTTGTGGAAAAATGATAGCCAATATCACACCACAGCAGTAGCAGACCATTTAAAAAGCGTTCATAGTTGTCAATACATCGATTCGCCTTAAGTGGTTTATAAGCTCACTCAGCTGTGGTTCACATCAAGCTGATATGAATGCCAAATGAACAAGAATAGACAGATCAAAGCTACTTTATGAGTTTAGATATACCTTTTACTTGTTACAATCAACAAAGTTTTTTTCCCAATCAGAATCAAGTGCAAGGATGGTGAATAGAATTCTACCAAGCACACCAAGCACCACCTAAGAAAGTGTCAAAATACTCAAACCTAAATTGTTTTATAGGCTTTGTTAAGAAATTAGAATGTAAAACAATTTTAAGTTTATCATGAAAATAGTAATGGCAAAGAAAAGAAAACCCCAAAGGGGCATGTACTTCATGTGTTTAAATGAAAAAAGACTTGACAACATATGAACTGATCATATTCAAAAACTTTTGGATAAACTACACAACATAGGTGTTTAAAAGATGAAGATAAAGTTGAAGTCGTCAGAAACTAAAGCAGCCCCGTGAGATAGAGAGGAGTGGACACAGACAGTGATGAGTAACATGCATGTGCACACACAGCGGCCAGAGCTGCGCAAACAAGCCAGTGGAATAACACTCTCTGAGCCACGACCTGAATGATCCATTAGTAACTCTCATCACAAGGTAAAAAGACTCAGTGACCCACACAGCATCCCTGAACCCTGCCGTAATGTCAACATATGTAAACAACATGATTATAGTTGAGCCGCTTTATGTCTCTCTCGCTCATATAGATATAACCTGCAGTCAAGATAGCCACTTCAATGTCCCTTTGTGTATACACAAAAATATAAATATAAATAGGGGTAAGTTGCAGTTACAGTATATACATATACTGTAACTGCAACTTACCCCTATTTATACTTAGGCTAACAATTAAAGCAGTATAGTATCAAATAAATTACACAATACACTATATGCACTCTATAAACCATATTTACACAAAATAATGGGTGCATAAATATTGAAACATCTTTCTCACAAGACCACTGTAACATATACTGTTACAGTGGTCTTGTCATGGCATACGCACAGTGTCAGTTCGTAACCCGTCCTGGTTGTATGATTAGCGTAACAAGGATGTCACCAAGTCCAGAGTCTCTAAATATACCCCATTGTGAATTATGCAGGTAAGGGTGGAGTGGAGCGGTCAATAATTAAGTGGATCCATTGGTGTGAGAGGACAGAACTCATTTACAGTGTAAAAGATAAGTGGGCCAAGAAAGCTTAGATGTCAGAGGTGGAATTAGCATCCACTTTCCTATGCACAGTCCACACAAAAAGTGGATTTGATGATAAACTACTGGTTTGAATAATGAAGGTAATATTGGATAACACAGAAGTGATTAAAGTTTAAAATGAGTGTTTATCTGTGCATTCTGACAAATGATAGTAATGATTGCATTTGGAATTTCTATGCATTTTATCTTTGACTTTTCATAACAGGTAAATGCTTATGCTAAACGTATTATTAAAAGCATGTCAAATGAACCGGAACACTTTTTAAAGTAATAATTAATATTATTAGCCTATTTCATTGCTTGGACAAAAATCATTTGAGTTTCCAATGCTCTCATAGTCCACAGCTAAAAACATTAAACAGTTGCTGGAACAACAGGTTTCTTTTACAGAGTGAGCTTTTTCTAAATTATAAACATAAAGCTTTGATAATTAACATAAATCAAACAGCCAGAAGAAAAGACTCCCAAAATGTAGTTCTTTGTATTATGCTGTGTAGAATATTAATAAAAAAAATAATGATAGTGTAAAGAGTTTTACAACTCGAGATAGAAAAGCAACAGACAGAGAAAGCTTACCTTGCTCCTGATTTGTCCTGATGTGGACACTTTTCGGATGAGTTTCTGGGGGCCTTCCTGCTCTGCGTCGCTGTCTGACGACTCGTCCGCCGCTCCGGAGCCGGCCACGGTGCCCACAACATGGGCATGGACCCCCACCGCGGAGGCAGATCCTTTCTCGGGCTCCTGTCGTGAGGTGGGACAAACACATTCGGGATTAGTCCTGTCTCGATCCAACGCACCAACTCCCTTCCGAGAGCTACACAGCGGCTGCGAGGCGTCTCTCCTCGCTGTCATCTCTCACTGACTCCACAATAAAGACGCCCGTGTTTTGTGGAGTGTGTGGGGGCTGCATAGAGGATGGAGCATCGCTGCTCGGCACTGTGTGAGAGTAGGACTGAACTCTGTAGAGTGTTTAAAGAAAGGAAACAGTCTGTTCCTTTTGTCCAGTGGTGATATGGCTCCAGTCCACTTGGACTAAAGACCGCCTCATCTACTCCGCTCTCCCGTGGACATGTCCGTTGCATGGCAGACCCTAGTGGCTGCTTTACGCACACAACATCTACTCACAAAACTAAAATAACATTGGCAAGTACGCACAGATTCACAAAGAGTTGCTATAATTCTGCGTTAAAATGCATGACTTTGTACCTAATGAGATTTTCAAGAGCGCGGTTTTCATAGGACAATAATCTGTACCCTAATAATACTGTTATCAAGGCAATACACAGTTAAAAAAGCCAACTTTATGGCCCATGCACATTTTGAAAATGAGTAGGCTATTCAATGCACTTTCCATGTAGTGTCTTGGAAATAAGCATGGACAAACGGCCGTGTTCCGTTGAAAGTATAGGCTAAGTTTAAGTCATGTAGGCTAAAAGACTTATGCGAGCAAACAAATCCAGCAAAAAGTAACACATTGTGTTAAAGGCCTACGTCTATTACGATACATTGCAATGACAAAAAAAAAACAATTGCATTCACAAGATGTGTGACCACTAAATGATTTGATTGCAGTTCATTTTCAGCGTTATAGGGGATTTGGGAAAACGCTATTGGTCAAAGGTACACCTTATCGACATCTATCAAATCACGAAAACCAGTGTTTTTGTATCTTCAACATGAAGACACCCAATTGAACGGACTGCCACACTACGGTACAAATGTCGTCTCCTGAATATGACAGGAAAGGGCGCGATCCGACAAATTCAAAGTAAAAACGACCATTACTAAACTTTTACAGTTGCTACACTTGTGGGGTATACGGTGTTTTATCATATCATAAGAGACGCTGTCAAAGTGAGTACAAAAGTAAGGGACAGCAACTAACCAGTTCTTCCCAGGCAGGGCTGCGGGTGTAGTGGTAGACATCCTCCATAGTCCCAAACCTCCGTGTCCGCTCCGGGGAGGAAACAAAACACTCGGAAAAGGGTTCTGGTCTTGGTGGAGGAGTTCGCGAGCTGCCTGAGCGCTCTGGATCCACGAGTCATGTGCGCACTGGGTACATGGATAAACCTCCCTGCGCTGTCCTCCCTACTACTACGCCACTCTTCTGCCCCCCTCCCTTCTCCGAGGCCGAGGACACGTGATGCGCGTTGGCTTATTGCTTTACGCACATCTCGCCGCGATTTAGTACGAAAAATGTGAAAATATATATTTTTTCATAAAGGAGGCTAGACTCTGTGCTATGCCGTGGTGAAAATAATGGTTTTATTGAAACATTACAACAAAAATAAAATGTACATATTTCAGCAAGACTTTGTCTATTTCATGTTTTATAATGTTTCTTTGTTATTATTAGCAGCAGTAATCCAATTATATTTCCATTATATATTATATTAATTTAGTTTCCCTTAAAGGCGGAACCATTGTGCAACTTAAAACTTTACACGGGGAAGAATGACGTAACGCACCAAGGTGTCCGTCTCCTATTATTTTCCGTCTTTAACAACATGAGCTGACCGCCGAGCTGTCACATTATGACATAAGACTGACCCAACGCCAGCAGATCTAGAAATATTGATGTCGTTTTTCGAATGGCATTGACTTAAATACGCCATGCAACCTCACATATTCTCTCGCGGGACAGCCGCGGCTGTTGCTGCGAGAAGAATGCGGTATATTCTGGGATCTGTCGCGGGCAGCTGGATGTGGAGAACCCGAGAGGTCAAACTTATAAACACATCATCAGGTATTAGCCCTATATACCCATACAGTGTAGACAGCGTCCACTGATACTGTGATTTCACAGGCAGACTTTAACCACTGAGACGTGTTAAACAAATATTATCTCATTTGATATCTGATATTTATATAATATACATTCGTTCACTTTTTAGTTCCACTGCTGGCTCGAGAATCTGTAGAACCCGGGATCACCTCGGCTTCCAAAGCTAAAATTAGATGACATTATAATTTCTTGGTGCAGCTGAATTTAGTTGCCACTTGCCAGTACTTTTATGTTTTGCTTAATAGATAACAACTCCTCCAGATCTTGTAACTGTTCTGGAATACTTTATAAAATTACCTGGGTCAGTCAAATATGTAATTTGGATATAACAAAACAATTATAACAATGGCAACTTACCAATGTTTTGCATTTGCTATAAATATTTATTTAAAAAAAAATAGACATTCCTTTTGACAATAAGACCCTAAAGTGCCAACTAAACAGAGGAGTTTGTAATTATTTGCCGTTGCAGGTGATACTGTGACAATAGGAGACATCTCTTACAAACTGAAAACACCACAGAATCCCGAACTTGTTCCTGTTAAACACAGTAAGCGATTTTAGTCTTTACTTGTATTTGTGTATTGATTATTAAGTAGATTTAACACAAATGTATCTTTGATGCCTGTTAGTTTCAGACTCACTTCCACAGACTGTTGCCCAGCATTTGCGATGGATCATGCAGAAAGACAGACTGGGTCAGGACATGTTTCTGATTGGCCCCCCAGGACCCTTAAGACGCTCCATAGCCATGCAATACTTGGTGGGTATAACATTGTGTATAAAGTATTACTAAGCATCAGTTTTAAAGGAAAACATGGATTTTTTTCATTTTTCACACTAGGAGCTGACCAAACGTGAAGTAGAATATGTGGCTCTGTCCCGGGACACTACAGAGACTGACCTCAAACAAAGAAGAGAGATTCGCTCTGGGACAGCCTTCTACATAGACCAAGTACCATTACATGCTTTTTTGATTGAAATAGTGTGTGTGGTGTGACTGCTCCTAATAGCTATATTTTTACCTTTACATATGTGTTTTAAATAAATGGTTTGTTTTAGTTAACCCTCTAGGCTCATTATCTTGAGAAATATTTGTATGTTTGTATTTTTTCGGAGTATAGTAAATATCATTACAAGAGACAGGACACAGACTGACCCCACACTGACTGCACCTGTAGTGGGTCTGGTGTTGGCCACTGGGGCGAGACTGGTCTGAGCAGGCCGCACATTCAGGCTCTGAGTCACACAAATCCAGTGGCATTCTGTGACTGTTTGTGGAACTTGTACTCTCTCAGCTGAAGGCTTACCACCAGTTTTCTTCTTTGTGTAACCTTTAAGGGCATTTAGGATTCAGTTTTACCATTTCTTGCATCGCCTACACACGGCCCCTCTTCTTTTCACATTGAACATTATCCATCTCCTCATTTCCCCTTGTGTTTTCCTCAAGGGGATACATTTTTGAAGCAAACAAGTTAGGAAGCAAGCCACGGAGCACGGATGCACAGAGCTCTGCAGGAGAACCGCTGGTGTAGCGCCAAAGTGTTCACCTCAGTTGGAAACACCTTTTAAATTTGGTAGCCCAGGCGCGTAAAGCAATGTTAATCAGTCAGTGGCAGCCCGTAATTCCACAGTGGATAGATGCCTTGTGCAATAGTGCGACATTGGATCGTAATGGCAATGTGTAGCATTTTGAAAATGAAAGTGCTCAATTGCGTTTATTTTAGATCTAGTGATCGTTCTTTGGTGCTATATTATAACAAACTAGCTCAATCAAACAGATCTTCAGTTGTGTCATGTCCTCTCATTTCTCTCACATACAAGCCCCCACCCACCATCAAATACATCCCCACCTTTTCATTGAGCTCCATCCCTGGGTACCATCTGATCAATCAAGTGTTATGCAAGTAACACCCCCACACTCTGTTGACTTTTTAAATCAAGTTACCATGGCAACTAGTTCCTCATTATCTGGTCTGGCCTCTTTCTGTTCTCAGCTAATCTTTCAGGAATAAGGGAAGAAAACATTAAATTGTGTTACTGAGATTCATTGAGGCTGAAGAATGTTGACAATTAACACACTGATAAAAGCTCAAAGAAGCAGCATTCAAAGATCCACTCAACAACACAATAGATGATTCTGGTCAGCTATTAAACAATCAATAAAGCAACGTTTGATTAGGATAAGCACCAAGCAATATTGACTCATGTGTGCTCCTACACCCGAGAAATTAGATTTACCAGTTAGGACCTTGTTTTAAACAGGTAATACTAACCTCGGATTTAATCATTATTGTTCAATATGAGTTTTAAGTGATAAAACCCACAAGTACCAACATTATTTTATTCTTACATAATTCCTCATTACCTGTTTACCGAAGCTGTAAAACAATATATTTTATGTTGCTTGCAACAAGAACAGCTAAGAAACCTTTTTCAAACTCTGTGGTCTCATCTACCACCCACCTTATCAGAATAGAAATGCGCTGCCTGTTGTTTCCATAGTAACAGTTTATAGATGGGTATAGTTGATAGACTTAATAAGTGTGAAGTTTATTTCTAGACTAGATTATATTTGTTGTTTTAATCTGTCTATTCAGTAAGTTAGAAATATGTGGGTACTATTAGTTATTTTTCATACGAGGCATTTGTGCTTTATGTAGAGCATCCCAGTATTCCTCTGGGTTCTGTGCTGATTTAAAGTCCCATTTTTAGATGGTGGTCCCTCTGCTACCATCTTATAATAGTGTCCAATTTGTGCTCATTTGGCTTTTTGTTCTGGCCTTTTTTCATCATCCATGTAAACGTCCTGAAACCCTGCCCCCTAACACAGATATAATCACTGTTATCTTTTTGACATCAGCAATTACCTCTCTCCCACTTAGCAGCCTCTTATGTAAGCACCCAACCTTAAGACACTGCAACAGAAAGAGTAATAAAAGGGCATGTAACCCCCATCTCAGCAGAAAATACATTGAGAAAAACTTATTTTTAGGCCAATGGATGTTTCCTTTATGCACCACATACTTTGTACAATATTTAGGTAAGAACAACATTTTGCTCCTTCACAGATGAACAAGCAAAAAAAAATACTGTATGTTTGAAGTGTTTCATTGACAGATAAAGAGTGTCAAAATATTTCTCTCTATTAAGTGCAGATTACCATTTTTAGATCCACATTTTAAACACAAACATTTGCAGTATAATTGTCATGTAGTGTAACGAACTGCATTTTTGTCCTTACTCATTTTTAGACAGCAAAATTGAGCTTTGTGTGTTTTTCTTGGGACACTGTTTCCATCCGAACACATGTCCTGAATGTGGTCCCCATTCACCGTCCGTCCTGCGTCACTCAGATTCTTTTAACAATTATCTGATTACAGTGTTGGTGCCGAAAGGGGATCAGGAGTTAAAAATAGAACATCTGTTTCTCACTATAGTTTTATGGCTGTGCTTCCCACACAACCTGGCACATATTTACATGTTAACCTAATTACATGGTCAGTCACTCTGTGGTCCACCCAGACAGCTAAAGTTTCCTGCCTCTTGACGTCACACATGCGTTTTAATTTTTGCTGGAGAGCGTGTCAAACAAACTGAACGAAAGAGAAAAGACAGTTTAAATTTACTATTTTATATATAACAAGTTTTTCTTTGCCCTTCTAAAGGAGTTGAGTAACATTTAAAAAGACTGTGGAACACAATATACTTAGGACATCCTCAGAAAAAGCTTTAAAGCAGGCTGACACTTAGTCATGCCCGCAAGCAATGGTGTGTAGAAACTAATTCAATGTTTACAGAAGAGAAAAATGTGATGGGGAGTGTTTTAGTGGTAAACAGAGTATTTAGAGAATATGTTTTATATCAAACCGAGTAAAGATAAAAAAAAAAAAGAATTCATGTGTTATTAAGTTTAATTTAATTTATAAATCATTTTTAAACCGCTGTGTTACTTTATAGTAATGTAACCAGCCCTATATCTTTTACATTTGTTATGGCTGTGTCCATAAATAATTTTACTATTCTATTGATTAGCTTCCAATCAGTATTACTTGTCTCTAGTGTGCTGTCAGAGCAGCCACCCAGGGCCGTGTGCTGGTGCTGGAGGGTCTGGAGAAGGCAGAGAGGAATGTGCTGCCTGTCCTCAACAACCTCCTGGAGAACAGAGAGATGCAGCTCGAAGACGGACGCTTTCTTATGTCGGCTGAGCGCTACGACAAGCTGCTGCAGGTCAGTTAGTACGCACCTTACAAGTGTGACTCAATTAATGAATCTATTCTGCTGTATAAATAGGTTCACAATTATATTCGTGTATCTTTCTAAAACTGTTCACAAGCAGCTTCAATGAATGCACTTATTTTAATATTGACAAATGGCCAGAACTTGTTACAAAGAACACAAGCAACAATATATACTGTACTTGTCACAAAAAATTGTGATTCTTTTTTTTGATTTAGGGGAAAACATAAGGCATATACTTCACAGAATGTTCCGAAAATGCAACCTTTAAATTACTATGACATATGACTGATTACAGTGTTGGTGATATGCAGTAATGCAGTAATAACACTTAAACTTTCCATTTTCCATAATGTTTTACCAAAAGCCAAATATCCCTAACCTTTATGTGACCATCATATATAACAAATCAGATATCATCTGGTAAAATGTAATGTGATATTTATTTAATCCAGGAGCACACTAAAGAGGAGTTGGACAGCTGGAAGATTGTCCGTGTGAGCGAGGATTTTCGGGTCATTGCTCTTGGTATTCCTGTCCCCAAATACAAGGGCAATCCTCTGGACCCGCCCCTGCGCTCTCGCTTTCAGGCCAGAGACATTTATTACCTACCATTTAAGGTCAGCCCAGAGATGAATTATACAAGCCACAACGCACATCCAAACATGAAAACATCAAAAGAAAATTTATCAAGTTCCTTATTGTGCAATTTTGTTTTAGGATCAGTTGGAGTTGTTATACACTGCTGGGCCCAACATTGGTGCTGAAAGGTAATGTGTCACTGCTTTCTTTTTTTTCAGCATTTTGATTCTTTTATTAAAATATTCTGTTTTATCTTGGATGTCAGGGTGTCCCAATTACTGTCATTAGCCACAACGCTGTGCTCTCAAGAATCATCCAGCCTGGGTCTTCCTGACTTTCCTGTGGACAACCTTCCTTCAGCCCTCCAAGTGCTGGTATAAAACTATGAGAAATAATTTTTTTTAACACGCTATATTAGTTATTTATTTCAACTGTTTTCTCTTGTTGTAGAATGTTTTCCCCATGTTGGCATCACAGCAGCTGGTGCAAAGACTGTACCCTTACAAAAGCATTCTAGGCAAGGAAGGATGCACTGCTGTTGAGAGCGTGCTTGGTGTAAGAAAAAATAAATTTAAGCATTGAACTTTCTTTTTCTGCCCAAATTAATTTTGTTTTATCGTTTTAGAGATTTGAGCTCCTGGATAGCCCTCGACAGCCCACACCTAGCTCTGTTCTGAACGTGTCAACTGTCAAATATACAACGGGCCATGCAAATGTAACTTTAGGTGTAGCGGGAAAAGAAGTTACATTTCAGGTATCAGAATAAGAGTAATATTGTTTTTACTTTGAGGGGGGAAAGAAAATCCACAAATTGAGTAATGCATTAGTCAGAGTGATTCCCTGTACTCCCGTGGCAGGCCACACACTAACAAACAGAACATTATATCATTAGGCCCGACCACCTTATCACTGTGGGATGTCTGTGCAGTGAATGCCTTTTACAGCTTACTCCTGTGTTTCTCTGTGTGAATGAGTCACTGTGTGGGTATGAGGATAAGCCATTGTTCTAATAATAGAATTTCATCTTCTAACAAAACAAATGATAGTTCCCTCAATGATATAACTCTACTGTTGTTATCGGAACAAATGAATTGCCTTTGTTGAATGTATTATGTGTACTAATAATAGGCGTGGGCGATATGACCAAAAGCTTATGTCTGATGTGTGCCAATTGTGTTTTTCAGTGCTCATTGATTTATGTTGTATGGAAATGAATGCATTTAAGATCAAATTGCAGTTATTTCTCTCAGCAATCAGGCTATCTCACAAAATCCAGTTACAAAAGAAAAAAAACATGACGGTCAAAAAAGTTTTTAAAAACTAAAATCTCAAGGGTTGTGCTGTGAGCAAAATATATATAGTTATATACCTATATATATTTGAAGACATATATAAAGAGGATTTCAATTGTGGGTTGCATGATAAAACCTATAGTTTAATTTATCACAAAAAGTTCAAAGAAATCATATTGAACAAAAAAAAAATACAAATTATTGAGCTGTTGTATGTTTTGATGTTGCAGGTACCATCAGGAACCAATGCACCTCGTCCTCCCAATAGCAGCCCATACTTCATCAGCACACACAGCCAGTCCCAGCTGATTGCAGAAATGATGCAGTCGCATATGGTCAAGGATATTTGTGTGATTGGCGCAAAGGTTGTCATCCGAAAACATTTAAACTTGTAGCTAATGTTGATTTTAACATATACTAACAATGATGCTTGCTCTAGGGTTGTGGCAAGTCTGCGATCGCCAGAGAGTTTGCAGAGATGTTGGGTTACAGTATAGAGCCAGTCATGCTTTATCAGGTAAATTGTGAAGAAAGATAATATTGAATTCAAAGCTTTAAAAAATATGTAGGTGTTAAATTGCTATAATGTCTCACAAATACAGCCAAGCAATAAAAGTGAAACATCGAGCCACTAAAAAAAGCATATTATTTTACTGTAGGTCGCCGCTAAATTATTCATGATGTGATGCCTCTGACCATCTGCTCATTTTTGTGCCAATATTGTGAAAAGCACGCACAACATTTTTTCTGTTGTCCTTTTTTCACTTTCAATTCCCAGTTTCTAACATTTTTATATGACTGTTTCATTTGACAAGCATTATGGACATACATAATGTAGAAAGGACAGTTTACTTTATGCTACTAGTTGATTGCTCTTGTCAACACAATTACATTAACTATTTTAACTGTAAATTGCTTGAGTTATGATGATTATATAACTCAAGAATAATTTGTGAATCATTATGATTTGTGGCACATAAAAAAGCACGGTTCATTACACAACAGTGAATATAGATTTAAGCCTACTAATTTTTTCCTTCACGCAGCAGCCCCCAGAACTGAACTGACACTGAGCATAATCAAAAACAGTGGAGGACTGTGACATTGGTCTAGTCTTTGTGTGTGATTGTGAGGAATGTTGTCATTGGATGATGATTGTGCAGGAAGCGGGTGTACATAAGCCATATGTATTTATGCATCATGCTCAAGTTATTTTTAGCTCACTGAGGTTAGAGGGCGACTTGCACAGCGGGAATTGCAGAATCCTAGTTTATTTTGTCAGTGCTTAGCATTTTTGGGAAAGTGACACTGAAGTCTAAAGTGGGATTGATGCAAAATGTTGAATAGTATTGCAAAGCAAAATCTGCTCTTAATTCTGTCACACTTTGTCAAAAGGCACTAAACTCTAAAAAGTTTGACTTTTATCATTTCCTACAACGTTACTTCTCTTTCTTGCACTAGTATGCTGCTGTAATACTTTATCTGGCAGTCTTCTTCAAGCGTAGCACCAAGTGGCATTTTATTTAGTTATATATTTTTTACCTTGTACCATTAACCTCTTTTGACCTCACCTTTCTTCTTATATTACCAGGACATGACAGCTAGGGACTTGCTTCAGCAAAGGTTCACTCTGCCTAATGGTGACACAGCATGGAGGCCGTCTCCACTCGTCAATGCTGCCATGGAGGGCAAGCTTCTGCTGCTGGATGGAATACATCGAGTTAATTTAGGGACACTTGCTGTGTTATCAAGGTATAGCACTTATAGAAATGAAACTCTAATCATTTTAGCCATATTCACTGCACAACTGCTACCCACCCAATGTTGTGTCTTTTTCATTTTAAAAGCTATACTTCTGATAAAGTATGCTATTTTTTTGGCATTCAAGGTTACTACATGACAGGGAGTTGGACTTGTATGATGGTACCAGGCTGCTGAGATGGGATAGATACCAAGCATTAAAAGAAGAACTGCAGTTTAGTGACCAGCAGCTGCAGGAAAGGTATGTATATATCTACAAACACACAATAGTTGAATGAGTATATTGATTTGTTAAGTCTTTTGTAGAGCCATCTTTACTAATAAAAATATAGTCCAACAGCAATAACTGTTTCAGCTTCCAAACCCAAAAAAGCTAGAGTTTGTGGCAGAGACAAATGAAGAGGAACAAAGGAAAAATAAACACCACTAAGTAATTATTCATAGCTTCAAAGGGATTTTTGCTGGGAACAACTGTCACACAAATTAAGAAATATCTTATTTCCTTAAATCTACATAGAAAACATGCCATTGAATGTATCTATTGTTTTTTTTTTTTTTTACTTTGACCCTAAAGTGTGATGTGTTTGTGTGTTTACAAGCCCATGTGTGTTAAAACCACCTTAGTAGGCAGGAAGGATGTTTGTGGTGGGGTGTCTGGGCTTAAATATCCCTACTTCCTCTTCCTTTACTCCTGTGGCCCAGGCAAAATGTGTGTCAACCATTTTAAGTCAATTAAGTTTTGTGAACCGGGAGTCTAGTCTTTACTCATTTAGTATATCAGAGGGAAAGCATGTTGCCAGGCAGTAAATTCCTTGTGTACTTATTTCATATTCAAATGAGACAAAGAAAGGTACATAAGAGTGGCTATAATAATAACTACTGCTGCCCACATTAGAGTAAATATATCCCAGTGCATGTGGGTGTCTCTGTGCAGTGATAGAAACGGACTTTGCTGTCCGCTCGAATCACAAGATTGCACAGCCAGCTGTCAGAAGACATGCTCGAGTGCCTGACATGAATGAGTTTGGACACACTCTCGGACATATGCCTTAAACACCACTGGCACCTGCACTTCACACCTATTAACATGTGACCGTCTGCCCTCTCATTCCTTCCTTCTCTGTTTTATATCCTTTATCCTGTTGGTCTGTGTGTTTTTATTCCCAGGTCAATCTTCCCTATACACCCGTCATTCCGGGTACTGGCTCTGGCAGAGCCCCCAGTCGTTGGCGCCAGTGGTAGCAACAGCAAAGGTCAGCAGTGGTTAGGTCCAGAACTGCTTACAATGTTCCTCTACCACACTGTCACACCGATGAGCAAGGCAGAAGAGATGGAGCTCATAAAGGGACTGGTAAGCATTAGTATAAACACACAGGGCTTAACAGCATTTCAATGTACTGTATTTTTCTTTCCCATATACAGTACGTAGATAATGTATACTGTATTACTGGTACGGGCTATTCTCAAATCTTTATATCTTTTAAATCTTTACCATCTTTTTATCTTTACATAATTTCTTTCTCTAGGCGCCCAATGTACCAAAGGAAGCCATAGAGCAGCTACTGCACCTCACTCACAGCCTCCGCAGTACACATGACTCTACAGTGAGTGTGTGAATATGTCACATATTCAGAAGCAATTTGTTTATGCATGTTGAATCTGTGTAATTAATTTATGCGCGCTATTTGTCCTCAGGCACAATCTCTGGCCTCTTCTCTTTCCACTAGACAGCTGTTGAGAATCTGTCGCCGTCTCTCTCTATATCCTGAGGAGAGCATTGCTCATGCAGTCAACAAGGCTTGTCTCTCCAGGTACAGAATAGCCTTGAAATAGTCAGCATGAATATTCCAACATTTTTATTTCTATCAAAGGATTAAGAAATTTCCAATGGATCATATTTTGTGTACTTTTTGTACTTAAGGTTTCTACCCAGCCTTGCTCGTGCCTCACTGCAGAAAAGTCTCACCAACAGCTCTATAGAAGACAAAGCAGATCCCACTGAAGACACTAAAAATTATAGTTGTAAGACACAAGCCCCTGTCCATAAACAAACCCCATACTGTTACAGCTTTTGACACTCCTGTATTTTTAGGTTTGATAAAAGATGGTGTGTTGACCATTGGTAGCGTGTCAGTACCAGTTTATAATCCTGATCTGAAGATGAAAGTCCCAGATGTGCTTTTTTATGACAATCCACAGGTAATTTTGTTCTCATTTTTGGATTAGTCCAAGGTAAAAATATGACCTGGTAGAATAGAGGTGTTTGATCTTTGATTGTTGTTATTGATGGGTTTACCAAAGAAGAAAACACTGCCTTCACAAGCCATCTGTCTACATTTGACTCTAAACGCTTTTATAGTTAAAAGGTCAAGCAAACATTTTATTCAATTCTCAATTCTCACTACATTTTACAGTACATACTTATACAAATAACCTTTTTATTGTATTGTCAATGAAAATTATGGCCTTGGATACACAACGACATAGTTTCACTTTAGTGACTTACCACTGCTTGTGTCCAATCCCCCTTTTAATAGCAAATGTGGCTCCATGTGACAACACAGCAGGTCTGAGGAAATGACTGCATGATGATGCCATGCAGCCTAGATTTTTAAATTACTGTCCTCATTCTGCCCTTTACACTGCCCACTTTTACAGCAAGCAGAAATAAGTGTTGAGACCAAGAAACATAGCCTACTTTTGATCTGACCTGTTTTCTGTCAGCGTAGTTGATGCACAAGAAAGAAAGAGCTTGACAAATTGAAGGCTTAAGATGTAAAGCCAAAAGTTTAACAAAGGAATAGCTTTCAACAAAATTAAAATTTATTTTTAATGATTTATAACCATGTACTTATTTTACACAGTTTGCTTATTGCTTATCTTTTTATTTTTACAGCATATGAAGGTAATGGAGGACATGCTGAAAGACTTTATTTTAGGGGAGCACCTTCTTTTAGTGGGCAACCAGGTAGGTCATATCGTTGTAATGTCCAATTAAAAATTTGATATTACATTTGATAATTCTGTATATCAAACTGATTTGTTTATTTATTTAGTATTTGGCTTATCAGGACAAAGTATGATGTATTGTGCTCCCTGTTAGACCTGTCAACCCCAAGAATAATAAAACACACAATACCATTTAATCTGTTTTCACAATCTGTACTGAGGCCTATTTTGGTACATTTCATATATTAACTAAAATTAGTATTTGTGGTCTTATCTGTTAACAGGGTGTTGGCAAGAATAAAATTGTGGACCGCTTTTTGCACCTTCTGAATAGGCCCAGAGAATACCTACAGCTTCATCGGTAAGAAGTTATATTTTCTATAGGTATAAAGTGGCTGTGTTGCAGAGCTGTTGTTTTGTCTTTTTGTTGCCACATATATTTAGCATTATACACAATTATTCACACAGGAAAAATAGGTCAAAGTTGTTTCACCTTTACATACATTTGTTGTGCTAGCCTTTGCTGCCTAATCTAGCTTCAGTCAATGAAGGTCAGGGATGAGCTCTGTATTGATCTATACACTAATAAGAAGGCAGTGTTTAGTTAAAAAACTACTTTTTCACATTTTCAAACTCCAAATCTAATCTAATGACTAGACATTTTAATTATAGAGCACATTTGAAATATTTGCCTTCAATTGTGTGCATGCTTGGTGTGCGTTTGTAGTTTGTCAAAGTCTTGTGAAAGTCAAAGAAGAGCTAAACATGGATTTGGCCTGATTCGCTAATGCACCAGTAGCTAATATTAGTGCAGGGCAGAGTCTAGAAGATCTGTGGCGTTTGGGAGCCTGCTGTGACTGAAAATCTACAGAGAGTTGGCTCAGAAAGGCAGTAGATGCAGCTAAACCAGGAAGGAAACTGGGACAGCCCCTGGGTCATACTGTGAGCTATCTGACAGGATGCGTTGTTAAATGTTAAGTGATGCAAGTATTTTATAAGACCTATGAAGAATTAAAAATGATTTGGGGTTGAAGTTGGGCAGTGCCATAAGCATGTTGTTGTTTTTTTCTATTTCAGGGATACAACTGTCCAAACTCTTACCCTCCAGCCTTCAGTCCGAGATGGTATTATTATTTATGAAGATTCACCTCTGGTTTGTTACAAACTCATTGATTAAACTATACTAGCATTTCTTTTAAATCAAGCATGCAAATACAATACTTCACCTTGATGCACAGGTAAGAGCAGTAAAAATGGGGCACATATTGGTGATCGACGAGGCTGACAAAGCACCGACGAATGTCACCTGTATCCTCAAAACCCTTGTGGAGAGCGGAGAGATGATTCTGGCAGATGGACTCAGAATTATTTCAGGTAACAACAAGCTCAAAGACAAAAATCAGTTTTAACACATTCGTTAGCGCCAGGAACATTGTGTACTGAATATCCCGTTGGTGATGGTTGAGAGGTGCATGTTACATTGCTACAGAAACCTCTCACGGTTGTCTATAAATGGAAATATTAGTTATAAGTTAATACCAGTTTATAATTCTGATGTTTTTATGTAACAACTTTCTCTTCCAAGATCCACGTGAATCAACAGGCAGACCAAACACCATCTTTATGCACCCTGACTTTAGGATGCTTGTTCTTGCCAACCGACCTGGCTTCCCCTTCCTGGGCAATGACTTTTTTGGAGCTCTAGGTATATTAACTAGATTTCAATTATACTGTATATTAGGGTTGGGCAAAATGGCAATGAAAAAAATTCATTGTGAGATAAATACTGAGCGTATTTGGGAAGATTATTGAATTATGATAGAGTGCATTCATCTATGCTGTGCTCTTCACCATCATTTTACTCTAACAATACTAGTGTTCATATTATTAAAGAGAGGAAAATAGCATTATAGTATAATAATGAACATTGTCTTAGATATACATTGGATTTATTTAATTTATTGTATTTATTTATTGATAGTTATAGTCTTCTGTGTAAGACAAAAAAAAAGTTAACTAAAATTATAAAAAATCGTGACCCCGATCTTAATAAAATATAGATATTAAATATTTACCATATCGCCCACCCCTACTCTATATCTTTGTAAGAATTCAGTCATACAAAAAATGTGAAATTATGGCCTCAAATTATTCCCTGAACAGGTGATATATTCAGTTGCCATGCAGTGGACAATCCAAAGCCTCAGGCAGAGTTGGCAATGCTAAAACAGTATGGTCCAGATGTGCCTGACTCCACTCTGCAGAAACTAGTGGCTGCTTTTGGAGAGCTGAGGTCTATGGCTGACCAAGGCACAATCACATACCCCTACTCGACGCGAGAAGTGGTCAATATTGTTAAACACCTGCAGGTAAGATGATTTTCCCTGATCCCTTTCCTTAAATGTTCTTTATACTACGCTTAAATTAAGAATCAATTACAATAAGCTTATCTAACATTTCATCAGTTTCAAGTATCATACATTTTAAGGTGTCTCAGATTGATGACTATAGTTTTAGTGGACAGCATTGTGGTGGCTTGTTTTACAGTATAAATCAACAAATGTTAGCTTTATCCTTAAAGAGACCTCAATATGCCATTTACACCACAATATAGATTTTTCTTCACCAATACAGCCTGTTTCTATACTACTTAAGCTGTTGGCTTCACACTTGCATTTTGTGGTATTACAGTATATTATTGGTTTTGAGAGAAATGTTGAGATTCCTGAGAGGGATCAAGAGGTAATATAATATGTAAGAAACAAGCACATCAGACCTGGGGGAAGAGGTAAATAAGGGTTTAAGCTTGTTCCATCGCTAATCAATAATTCAGTACACAGGGACTCAGTCTGATTTCCCCACAGGCCACACTGTCCTGTCATCAATCACAGCTGCTATTGACATGGACTAGAGTGCAAAAGATGCCCGATATGTACAAATCTAAATTGCCAATGTAGACCTTAATTGCAATTTCAACATTTGTTCATAATTGCACCTTTTTGGAAGGAGACTGAGATCAATATGGTGCACTTTAATCTGTGTTTCAGTTCTGATGATGCTGAGTCTAATGATTTTTTTCAGCCTTATGTGACTGTGAAAGTGTAAATGCAGTGCAAGAAGAAAGATGAAAGTAACAAGATCACAGTAACATTTCAAATAATGTTTACTGTGATTGTGGGTTGTTCAGTCATTATGAACTATGCGTCCCATCCCAATGTTTGTTTACACTGTGCCACTCCATTAAGGACATCTAGGATTTAGGGCTGGGTATAGTTGGGAACCTCACAATTTGATTCGATTTCGATTCTTGAGGTGGCAATTCGATTCAATATCGATTCGATTCTGCTTTAAATCGATTCGATTATCGATTCAGTAATGTATTTTTATTATTATTACTATTATTATTATTATTATTATTATTATTATTATTATCATTATCATCATCATCATCATCTTCTTCTAAAGCTTTGTATAACTTTTAAAAAGGCTAATTTAAACCAGATTGGGCTTTGGTGGTCCTCCACCCACAGGCTGGAAAGCACATATAGTGAATAGTTATTACTGCAGCCCAGACATGGCACAGACATGGTCTTTCTAAACTGGATGATCACTTCTTCTGTGACAGT
>JAVQKG010333692.1:0-18312 GCA_036025885.1 Hypseleotris bucephala | reverse complement strand
GGCGGCGTCCATGAGAAAGCCATTTTTGGAACCATGCGCCACTGAGCAAAACATATTGAAATCAACGGCGGCCATCTTGGGTCCTATATCCTGATTTTATTAATACATCCATGGCTTCAGCAGACTGTGGAGCCATGTACAACTTACTGTCTGTTTTCTTCTTCTTGTTTTGTTTTTTAGATATTCTTTGGGCCTTTCGGCGACCATGGAGAGCAGGGAGTGACTTTCAGCAAACTGTCATCAGCCAGATTCAAGCCCATGACGAGTGAGCAAACTCTGAACATGGGCTGTACGCTCGTACTGACTGACCTAAATTGTGACCCTATTTTGAACAGTAACAAACACGCAACAAGTGGTTAGAAGGTCATAAGCAATTAATATTATCTTTTCACCCTGTGACTGTTAGACAGCATGGATGACAGAAACCTATTCCAGCAACTATGGGACTATGGCAGAGAACAACCTTAATAGTGGCCAGTTAGTCGCACAGTTGACACAGAGACACTGGCAAATAACCACTGACTCTTACACAGGGACACTAATTCCTCAAACACAGTCACGTTTTTGGACGGTGAATGCCAGAGCCAAAAGAAGACTCCATGGTAACATGGAGAGGAAATGCAGAGACTGAGTGTCAGCCAGCTTGGGAATCAAACCTATAACTTACTCTCTGTTACCACTCTGCATCCCTAAGCGTGTTTGTTTGTCACTATTTTTGGGGAAGAGTTTATGGCATTTGTCAAAGTGAAATACTATGTTGCCTTCCCGCTGCGTTGACCATACTGGCCTCTGTTCAATTTGCTGTGGTTAGCAGTGCCTTCTGGTCAGGTTCAGAACATGAGGAAGGTACGCGGAAACTAGGAATAACTAGGAAAATGATGTGCTCACTTCTGAAGGATCTTTGGCTTTGTGCCCGAGGAGCCATTATAATGATGTGTGGACTGCTGCGGTTACACAGCAATAGTCTGCATGCAACCACAGCCCCACTGCCGGAGGCTGCTATCCACCACAGTATTCAAAAACACCCCCTGAGCCAAAGGGTTAAGCAGTGTGTGGAGCAGGGACATCACACAAGAGCCACAATGGCAGGCTTCAAACACCACCAGTCTGTGTGTTTCCGACAGGCATCCCGGGCCAAATGGTGGTGTACATGCTGGATAAACAAACAGCTCGGGGTGAGGAGCAGGAGTGGTTGGTGGTGGAGCAGATTACAGGCTGCACATGGTGAAGTCCTCTGAGTCAGTCCAGATGTTCCCACAGTGGCCTGGCCACATGGCTCTCACTGAGGAGAGTGTACTACAGCGTACACCATTTAACATCTCTCCAGACCATTGCTTTACTCATGCACAAATTATGGAGCATTACAGCTTAGAAATGTTGGTAGGTGAAAGGTTCCTCTCAGGATTGTGTGTTTATGAGCTTTTTAAACTCTAAACACACTGTAACAAGCTACACACATTTGAAAATGAAAAAAGTAAAGTTCTCATACCAGAGTGGGTCTGACATTTGGTTGTTGGTGAGATATGCATCTGCAGTACTTGTTGGCCCTGCCCATTCCCTTCAATGACTCCACCCTCTCATCCCATTACACTCTTAATTAATAACAGCAGATTTCTTCAAATTTAATTTGTCTTACACAGTCACTTATCGAAGTTATGCTCTCATCCTTTGGAGACAGATACATAAACAAAATATATCATAGCCATAATAAGGGCTGTACTTAAATTGATGGGAGGTCCAGGGGCCATATGTCAACCCTGTTCAGAGGCCAAACCAAATAGGAAAACTATGAGCTGTCACTTAATAATGTGTAACTACAGACAAGTCTCATGAGAAATTAAATTGAACCAGGTTAATATTGATCCTTGTCAACATTGTCCACATTGGTTCTGTCTGTGACCCACTGGCCTCACACTCAGGTCAAATGCATCGACTGAATCACAGAAAATCTTTAGTGTTTCACAAACAGAGATTTGTTACTGTGTAACTGTATGGGTTCATATCCAACAGAGAGAGTATCTGTTCTGCTCTTCCACAGACCTGAGTATACATCATGTAGATATGCTCATTTTCTCTGAGTCCTCCGTGTACTGGTGCAGTTCCAGCCTGTTTGTGTGCTGATAGAGAGATAAGCTTTGCCTTGTTAGATGCTGACAGGCCGGCCTGTCGGACTGTGCTTCTGAAGCTTCTCTAATCAAACGCCTCTTGGAGCGAGGCGCTGGGCTGTGCAGGCCTTTCATGTTTCTGGCTTAAAGAGAGTACAGAACTTTAGCAGGTGCCCTTTGTTTAGCCTTTCTCTAACCAATCTGCAGCACAGATGGCCAACAATTATTTCTCTGCGTGCGCTTTGCCGCTGGCGAGCCAGCAGCTTTTCAGAGATTGGTGTAATCCTTTATTATTTATGATTGTCTGGGATTTTTGGATCAAGATTGAACACAATCTGTTGAATAACAGAGATGAGCAGAAAGCAGCGGTGGAATGATGAGCAAACAAAGCCAGTGGAAACAGAGAAGTCAGGCCACAATAAAGATGTGATGTTCACTTTGAGCACAACTGCTCTGAACCAGCAGTAATCCTGTTAACACTTACTAAATATACCATTTGTTTTAGCTCGCCGCCAGACGTGTGTATGCTAATCGTCTGCTTGCCCCCGGCTATTCCATGAGACTTTTGGAGGGCACCAGCTTATAATTAGATTTAATAAGGAAGTCACTTTCTCTCCTCATTTTCTATCTTCTAACACAAATAAGAGGCTTAAGCTCTCCCAGGACTGCAGTCATTTGTTGATTTGGCCTGGTCCTGTCCTCTGGATGTCTCCTTCATTTAAACAGTTCTATGGTCTGCTGCTGTCTAAAAGAAATTGTCCTGTCCACTACAGAGCTGCTGCACTGTGAACTATTCTTTCAGTAGACAGCTTCCTCGGCTCTGTTTTTCTCCCCCAGCACTCTCTCTGTCTGTCTTTTCAACTTCTTAATAGGCTGAAGTAGCTCTCAGAGCTGGGGCCGGAGGATCATTTCAGCAGCATGTGTCAGTCAGCTGCTGTAGAGCACTTGTGGAATCAATGTGGTGTAGAGAGGTGAGCTGTGATAGTGTGGCAGGAAAATGAATTCCCCTGAAGTGCAGAGATGGGCTGTATAAGGTCTCTCACTCTCATTATGAACACCATTAAAGATATCTGCCTATTGTTCTGAGCTCTATCTGTGAGACTACACTTCTGTTTGTGACTAAATCAAAAATTCATCTCACAATCTCACCTCCAGAAAAATTGCTCTTTTCTTGCATGGGCTGTTACCTTGGAAACATGTTTTCTTGAGACAGTCATGTGAAGTCATTCCCCTGCCATGTGAATGTCATTATGAACCATAGCTAAATTCAGCTCCAAAGACCTATAATCACATTAACTATTTAGCCAACTCGATTAGATCTCCTCAATCAAATGGCCTGATGCTTGACTGGTCTGAAGTGAATCGTCTGTTTGTCTCTATTGAACACATCCAGGCGGGTTTAGGGCCGCAGTAATCTGGAATTTGTGCAGTTCTCAGAGTGGAGAGCTGTGGACAGGTCAGATTGTAGCAGACACAGTGTGAAGTGTGGGGAGAAAGACTCTTAACTGTGAGTGAAGAACAATATATAGTTCTGCTGAGTGTGGGGCCCCAACAAGAACAACAAGATGTGATACACCAACTATATAAAGAAGTATTAAATCTTTCCCCTATGATTATGTTTATTATGATCATAGAAAAAACATTTATCTATTTTGTTGTTGGCTGTGTAATGTAAAAATCATTAGGCCAAGCAACAATTTTATTACTTCACATAGAATGACTAATGACACCATCACCATTCTGCCAACAGTGAAACCAGCCACACTGTGTATTCGATTAGCAATGCAAGATCTGTGATATATCTGAACAAAGGTTATTTGCATTTATCATAAAACAGTTCATATTGTAGCTGGACATTTAACCCACTATTGTTTAGTGTGAAACCGGTGACCGGTCTATAAATTTGCTGTGGAGTGAATGCATATAGAGCTCACTTGCAAAACACTATATGACATATCCTTGAGGCCTTAGAAAGTACAATATGAATGCCATTATTGTTTGCTTTGTGTATTTTGGATTGTTTGCTTAATCCGGTTAACTTCCAAAGTTTCTGTAAATGGCGTATTTCAATTTGCAGATTGGTGTGGCCGTGAGGCCTAGGGCTAAGTGGAGATGACGTGTTTTTTTAGACCTTTGTCTGAAATAGTCAAATCTATTCAATTCTGCTTAATTTATCAATGTCTAAATCAGTCTAGCTCTGTTACGTGTGCTTATATGAAAATCTTTTTGAAAACACTGTGCAGTGCATTTGGCCTACGACTCACTTATGCACTTCTGCATCAGCACGGCCCTGGTTTTGTGCCTCTTGAACAGGAGAGAGTGTCTACATCAGAGAAACAATGTCCAGTCATTTATTAACTGCAAGTCACTTTAATGAGCCGGAGCAGTGGAACTCCAAATGCAACCAATATAGGGATGATAAATAGAGCCATTATTTAATGTATCTAGCCAGAGTTCTCAGCCACACATTTGTCTATAGGCTCCTCTGAAAGTCACACATTGCAAGAGGCCTGTGAGACAATTCTAGCCCAGGGTTTAATCTGTGGAAGAGGACAAATATTTGCTCAGTCGTTGGATGTGACCTGGTGAATAGTGGCGTGGTCCTGCTCCGAGTGAGGACAATCCCTCCTCTGTGAGAATGAGAAGCAGCTCTGCAAACAGGGCCTGAGGGCGGGAGGAGCGCTCATTTCACTGGTTTCCGTGTAAATAAACAGAGGGTCCGCTGGGTGGATCAGTGTGGGACGGCCTTTTGTTGCCTTTAATCTGCTGAAAGGCAGGAGGGGTCTGCTTCAGATTATCTCTGCTGTGTGCTCCAGGTTCTCACACATTGCCTGCTTTGGGAAGGAGTTTGTCCCACGTCCTGGAGGTGCAGACCAAATAAGAGCATTGCCTGGGCCCTATATGAGGGGCAGGTAGTGGAACAGGGATGTGTATAGTGCATTACCTTATAATAGAGACATATCACAAACAAACAAACGAACTAGCAGGCACTGCCAGAGAGCTGTGGGTCTATCACAGGCCTGTCAGCAGAAGTAACAAGTGATTTGAGAAGCTTCCTGTGTCCTTGTCATAAGTGTCTGCCTCCTGTTTCCTCATACAGAAGCACTGGGTCATAAAATAATATTAAAAATACAAGGTCCCTCCTGTGTGTGGTGTTTGGATATGTCAGCTGACCTTTGTAAGGAGAGTAAAAAGCTCTTTCTGTGTGCTGGTTACACAGTCCCATATGTGCAGGAAAACTGCAGGTTGTAATGTTACAACTGTTTGCATGCTTCCTCTCTTCCTTTGTTTAATGTAGGCTCTCATTACCACGTGGTGGTAACAGATTGTTTGAACTGGAAAGAAAAGCCATTCGAAGCTAATTAAGCAGCCATTCCAGGCTCTATTCACAAGCAGAGGACCGAGGAGCACAGGCATTTGTCAGCGCTTGACCCCGCGTGGTATTGATTGACAACGCTGCTCCGTGGATGACAGGCTCCAGGTCGTTGGTCCAATGGGAAGCCGAAGAGTAAGTGCTCTGCGTCCTGATTGGACGAGAAGCCTTAAAGCTGCAGAGGAGTCCCACGTGGGGTAGAGTGGAGCCTTCAAAACAAGGCAGCTCAGACATGGCTGATGTTCATATCAGACAAAGGCAATCATCTCTGCTCTCCCCGCAGCGCACCGTTCACCCGCGCGCTGATGGAAGGCGCGCGCTGTGCTACACAAGGACCGCGAGGAACTGAAATGCAGACTAGAGTCGGCTGGTTAATTCACACCATCGATTGGCCATTATTGTGCCCTTCATGGCAGCGTATATGGCTTATGTGGGGGAGGGGGGTGTACACTCAAAGAGCCCTGTTTTTGCGCTTCTTTGGGATCCACGGTAGCCATCACATCATATTTCACAATCTCATCACCCAAACTGGCCTCTGGCTCCCCATCCTTCCCCGTGTGCGATAAATATTAAACATTGGCTGTTGTGGTACGCACAATCCTCCCCTTTCCTCTGGTTGTGGTCTCACCCAAAATTCATCAGCTTTATTTACGCGGCAAAGGGAGCCACTAATGAGGCGGTGGAGTTTACGCTGTCGCTGTCACATTTGGATATGATCGGCACACACCACACCGGCCGTTGTTGTTGTGCGCTGTGGGACGGGCGGATGGTGAGTGCGGATCCGCGGGATGATGTCATATACCACTGAACCCCACGTGGGGCCGTCGCTTTCCGATAGGCAGATGTGGCCCTATGCCTTCGCAGTAATCCGATTGGACAGATAGGCGCTTTCACGGCAGTTCTGCCCTGCTGCCTGTGTGTGGCAACCAGGGTAAGCTGGACAACTGGGGAAATGCGAGATTGTGGAGAGTACCATGTTACGCTTTTAAAGAATCTGCAACCTCTTCGAGTCGGTAGTCAGATTTTTGAGGCATTCTCTCCTTCTTCTTCTTTGGATTAACCAGCCACAAAGGCGCACATTCCTCGGAGCTTCGTGGCTGAGAAGAAAGTAGTTTAATCGAGCCCTGCTGTCGTGTGCTCCGGAGAGAGGATGCTTGTCTTGATCTGGGAACACAGCGCGTACATGTACTTGGATTAAACGCATGAATTATTATCCAATTGTTTTTCTCTTCAAGAAAGTCGGACGAACGTGCAGCCGCTCGGTGGTGTTTAACAACATTTCGGGTTTTGGAGCGTGCGCTCAACAGCGCACTGTTTCCCTTGGCTTTTACGCGGAGTCAAACAGTAGGTGAAAGCCAGCTGCTGACGGTTGTGCCCCACACAGACGTCCCGCGGTGGTTTTGTTTGCCCTTCTGATGGACATTCGTCACAATTTTACTGCCACACAACTGGAGAAGTAGACAGAATTTATCTGCGTAAAAGTAGCTTGCTTGACAAACCCATTGTATGGCGTTTATGACTGGCTGACCGAATAAGGTCACTACAGGACGGTGCTTCTGGACCTGGTTAAGATCATATAGGCTGTTTGTTGGACGTCTTTATGGAGCAGTAGTAATTAAGAGCAGTGGTTTTGGACAGGACAACATCCATTGCCACTTCAGTGCTCATCCGGATAGTCTGCCGAAGACATTCCATTTCACCAAAGGAGCTGAACACTGGAAATAAACAAAGGATACGTTTCGAGATGTACCCACAAGGCCGACATCCGGTAAGACTCACTGACTGATCCTGCTCCATCTGTGACTTAATGAGACTCATTACATTCAAATGTTTATACACTGCACTTACAGTAGGCTACACCTCAGTGCTAAATAGACGCAGATGTTTTGCATCTGCCAGTAGACATGTACTCATGCATGTACTCACATGGCTGATGATACAGGTGGTAGTTTGAAGTAGCCTACATTTCAGTTTCAGTCTACTGTACATTCACTTGTGTTACCTCCTTCACCTTTCCATTGTCCTGGGTGTCTTTCCATACCATGTCTCTTAAAAGAATATTCTAATGTGTCATTCTGTCAGCACTGAGATGAGGACATTTTTGATTTCTAACAAATAGATTTTCACAATCCTTTTACAGGCTCCTCATCAGCCCGGTCAGCCCGGCTTCAAATTCACAGTAGCCGAATCTTGTGACAGGATTAAAGATGAGTTCCAGTTCCTGCAGGCCCAGTATCACAGGTAATGATCATAGACTGATTCTGTCAACACAACTCCCACAACACCTTAACAGAAAAGGTTACGACTGTTTGTGTGTTGACTACTGTGGGAATGAGGAAAGACAAGGGTGTGTTGATTCCCAATACATTCTTGCCAAGTGGTTAAGTGTGAGTGATTTATTGAAGTGATACTGGCGACTGAAATTGACACCCTGTCTTCTATTTTAGTCTAAAGGTGGAGTATGACAAGCTCGCCAATGAGAAGACAGAGATGCAACGCCACTATGTCATGGTAAGATTATATTACAATGGGGAGCAATTATGGGGCCCAATTGCCTGGCTGTATTTGTGGATGAGGTTGTCTTCACCTGTGTGCTGCTGGATGGGGTGGGCTGTGAGCTTGTGGAAGCCCCTCGGGGACCGGTGTGGCCTCTCTCTGACAGACAGGCTCTGTGTTATTGTTCTGTTGTCCCTCTGTGTGCTCATCTGATTACTCTCCTAGGAAACTCCAAGCTCAGACAAATGCACAGCCGTAAATTAGGTGTGAGCTGACGGTTAGGGCCAGAGCGTGTGAAACTGCACCATGGCACACAAAATGGAGGCCGGAGAAGCCGCCGTTTGTTTACCGCCATTTCTGTGTACACTTAAAATACAAGGCAAAGTTATAATATTGTTCTATTTGAAGACAATAGTCAAGTCTCCTATTAGGATTTATCTTTATAAATAAATGTGTAATCTAGCTTTATGAATTTATTGACCGATAAGAATGTTTGGCTTTCACTTTAGCCATTCGCTTCCTGCTGGCTGACACAGCCTGTCCACAGTGAATTCATGGTTACTGACAATATGGATATAGTGTCTATCAACAATGTGCGCTCATATACATGAATGGATAAATATTGACAATGTATTCATTCATTATTTAATAGATATACCGTTAATTTTAATTCTATAAAGCCCCAGAAACTAGCCCTAAACCTAACATAAACTTAAGACTTAAGACATAATGTTATAGTACTGTGATTTACATGCACCTAAAATAAAAGCAGGAAAAGCAGAAATGGTGTGGTAATTGTGTGGGGGTGTGGTTGGCAACTTGGCATATGGGATAGGTAGTGTTTCCTTTTATAAAAAAAAAAAACATAGGTGTGTCTGCTGTTGGAATTTAGCTCAGATGTGATGCAATCAGGTCTTCTCTGTCAGTGTGCTCTGGTTCCCTCAGGTAAACAGTGTATGCAGGCTGCAAAGTTAAACATTCTTTTCACACAACAACATGTCAGCCTGACAGCCAGCAGGTTAGCTAAACACACGGAAGTGTCAGAGTCCTCGGAAACCCCACAGGTGTCCGCTTACTGTAGCTCTGCTCAGAACGGCCTCTTGTTTGAGAGTCATTCTGGAAGAAGCTAATGGACTGAATAATGCATTGGCCTCATCAAATAGACGCTGACTGGAAAGCCATTTCTGCCACTTGTGTGCTCCGTGGATTAGATTTCAGCCAGACACACTGACCTGAAACATCCCGGTGTAGTAATCTGCTAAGTAAACAGACATGCTGGAGATGTTTAGGATGGCAATCAATAAATCAAAGCCCTTTGTCTTACCTCCAACATACACCAGTATAATCAATATATGGATTTACTGAATAGATTCTGTCAGCTGCTTTCAGGGCTGCATCTGGATGCTTGTCTTTCCTACAGAATTGTGGCCACTATTAACACTGTGTTTAAGTCATTCCCTAAATTCTGTTTTTTTTTTCCAGTATTATGAGATGTCCTACGGGCTGAACATAGAGATGCACAAACAGGTATGTACCTCTTTATTTCTTCTGTTTCTGGTTCCTATGGGCTCAGTGTAAGTTGTCATCAGTAACTGTATACAGACCTGCCCTCTACATGTGTGAGTGGTCTTGTGGTTCAAAAATGTTTGTTCATCCCTGGATTATGTTAACACACTGACACAATTAAACATGGTGCGATGACTCTATGGCTAAATGATTACTGCTTAGTGCCAGTATTTCTTCCTTTCATTAGCAGTGATCAAAGCCAAGGGTTGGAAGTCTTTACATTCAAGTGATCATTATTAGTCTCATTTCCCATATTGCTTACAGATGTTCACTGTGTGCAACTGCTGCGTAGAAGAAATAATAGAAATAAAGATTGTATAAATGGAAGCTGTCAGTGGGTTAATGATGGTTTTGAGGTTTGGTGGTGTGACGATCCATCAGTGTCAGTGCAGCCTGCGTCTCTGTGCCTCTGTGTCACACTGGCACATGTCTGTCAGGGTCCTGGCCACTGTGATAGCTTCTGTCAGGCACTTATCACAGCAGAAGAGGAGGAAGAGGAGAGTGAAGGGGGGGTAGGAGGAGAGACTGCTGCTGAAGAGAGCGGGGGAGGGGCCTACAGCACAGCTCTGTGTAAACAGGTTAATCGACTGATCCATTTTAGCGCCTGACTTTTATCAGGAGCCTCAACAGAACTGATGGGAGCGCTTGAATAATTCATCAGTGGGGCCCTAACCTGCTGAACGCTGTGTTTGTGAGCAAACATTCGAGCTTCAGATTATGGCTGAGGAGGAGGGGACAGGCTGTATTCAGGACAGTGGATTATTGGAGCCACATAGACTGTTATTTCCTGCCAGAGATTTATACCTTATTGAGGAAACCTATTTCCCAACAGTGCTCTTTACATTACCATGCAGGGACACAGTTTAGATGTGGAGTACTCATGGGCTCAGGTGGTGTGGTACAGTTAGAATAAAGGGTTTGTCTTGGGAGTTATGTGGGGGACTATAGCAGTCACAGTGTTTGCTAAATATGACTATCTAGCAAGACAAACAAGCTCATAAAATGAGTTATAGGGTGCAAAGTGGTGAGATACTGCATATATGAAATCCCAGTGTGTCATGAGGAACAGGTTTAGAGGAACAGTATGAGCTGTTAGGTCCAAACTAGTCATATTAATACTAGCATAAAGTCCATGTTACACATACACCACAGTAACAGACAGAGCCACTTTGTGACACTCTGACACTCAGGTCAGAGAGCTCTGAAGTGGTGGAGCAGCAGTGTACAGCTCAGCTCTCGAGGGCCACTCTGTCATCTGTCCAAAGTGCTACACTGTGCTGCACAGACAGGCTCCTGAGCTGCCCTGGTGTGTCTAACAGAGGAGCATTTGCATGTTGTGTTGTTCTGTTTAGGACGGTGTGGATCATGACCTCTTGACCTCTCTCAGCCAGCTGTCACCAACACACTAAGCTCTAGAGAAACGGACTGTGGCTTGGCTCTTTTCACAAATCCTGTCAAATGTTCTCATATTGACATGGCTGATCTTAAGGATTACAGCTGCTCTCTGACCTGTCCTGAAGGCCTCCACCAGCTCTGTGCACTTATTATATTATTACTAATGTTCATAAACTCTATATAACCTTTTGTAGGTTACATCTACTGTCAATCACAGGCAGTCAGTGGACGGAGTGAAAGAATTTGTGTGAACCTATAAGCAACTGTACCATCTGTCTTTTACCTTCGATGAAACTACATCTTTAGACAAATCCCCAGCTGGATGTTAGTTTCTGCTCCTCTTCTGGTGGTTGTTCTTTACCTTGGTCTGTGATGCAGCTGATCTCATTCTCTTGGATATCATTCTTCCATCTCACTGACTTTGCTCAGAGCTAATACGTCTGCCAAAAGTGCCTGGCATTTCTGCCATATGTAATAAATAGGCTGGCAGTCTGCAAAGTACATTGTGTGTGCACCTCTAAATGAAAAACGGGAGAAAATCCCTGTGATGTTTGTGTTCGCAGTGGCCCTGGGTTGAACTGCGCCTCATAAATTCCACAGATGATGTAGCTCTGGCGCTGTTATTTTCCTGCTCCCAGAGCAGAGCTAACCTGAGTCTCGTCTCCCACTGCTGGCTGTGAAGTGTTTTTATAGGGGAGGGGTTAGGCACTCCCCCTGCACACCTCCTCTTCACACTGCTCTTTTTATCTATCATTCATTTGCTCTGTTCATGTGATCGACTGGCTGAAAATTCAATTTAATGACCTGCCTCCAAGCACGTAATATGATTTTAAAGCCTGTTGCGGTCAAGCAAAGGTGCTATTTGCATAATGATCCCAGCACGAGGGGTGGCGGTTGCCATGGCAGTGGGTAGAGCAGCAGAAGAATGGAGCACACTCTGTGGATGGTCTCACACAGCTCAGTGTGCTGACTCTGTATTGGAAAGACAGGGCCTACAATTATGTCTGGTACAGTACCTTACTAATGGTATTGATCATATTCAGCCTCATTTTGGTTTGTAATTCTTGCTTAAGCCAGCAGTTGTGTGTTGAGTGTAAATGTAAGTAACAGTGAGTGGTTAGTGCTGACTTCCTGGGTGCGGTTGTGGTTTACTCTGAGGTTAACTGTGCTGCAGATGTACTTCAGGAAGAGGCTGCGTTCAACACACATCCGTTCAGCAGAGTGCTCTCTCAGCACAGCTGTGTGCCGTCCCCTGGGCTCTCTAATGTTTCAACTATTTCAAATGTCAATATCACGCTGTTTAGAGGATGTTGAGTCAAGCAGCTCTGATTGCTGCAGTAATTGACTTAATGGGTATAAACATAAAGGCGGGGTTATGTGAAGTCACTTCGGTTCTCACTGTCTAATTCGGATCCTCTTTGCTCTTTCAGACGGAGATTGCCAAAAGATTGAATGCAATCTTAGCACAAATTATGCCTTTCCTGTCGCAAGAGGTGAGTTCCTAATGTATAGTTCAAAACTTAATGGTTATTATTCTAGTGTTTTTACGCATAAATACTGTCATGTAGTTTTTTGTGCTAATGCTTGTCTTCTGTCTGCAGCACCAGCAGCAGGTGGCTCAGGCGGTGGAGCGGGCTAAGCAGGTGACTATGACTGAGCTGAATGCCATCATCGGGGTACGTGGACTTCCCAATCTGCCACTCACCGTGTGTATACCCCTTTATTCTCTATTTGACCTGGGCTAAAGCAGAACTGCAAAGTAACTGTTCAGAAATGTTAACTGTTGTTGTTTATCTTATTACCCTTTAAACAGGTTACACTCACTCACTAATCCTCACAGCGATAAGCACATTTGAGTCGTGTTTTTATATCTATGTTGAGTGCTTAATACTCATTTGTTGTTGAATTAATTGAAGTGGTTTAGACCTCGGCAGCTCTGAGAGGCGGCCTGTTGTTCAGCGCTAGTCTCAGTAGTGTCTTCACTGCCTTGTTGTGTTTATAAATGTGAGCCGAGAGCTCTTCAGATCCCGCCGCAGCCTGGATGCCTTTAATTGGCTAAGGTTTTAACGAGGCGCCTCATCGCTCACTGCTGACCCGGAGCTGTGGGAATTAAAGCTGAGAACAGCTCGAGCTGAGGCTAGTTAAGAGAGAACAGACACAGCACACAGCAGTATGTGGTTCATCACTGCCACAGGGCTATCAGCCCTTCACAAACCTACTGCAGCCAGGGACCCTCTCACAACCAGAGGCCCCTGAGAGTGACTGGCCCCCAGATCAATAACAGTCACTGATCTGATTAGGGCAGCTTAATGTGAAGCGTATGCATTCTTGTGAGGCTCTGGTGACCAATGACACAGTGAGATTCTGTGAATGTCCCTGGTGACCTCTCTTAGATCTGTCTAAGAAGGTGTTGTAGTGGCCTGTTTGTTATAGCCCTTTCTCAGGAGCACAGCAGCTGCCAACAAAGGAACCATCCTTTGGAGAGTAAATGTGATTTGAGTTTTGCTTCCTGACTTTATGGTGTTCATATTTAACCTGTGTAAAGTTGTAATATTTCTGTGCTTGTTTTTGTGTTAGCCTTTGTCTCTGATTTAGCGCTTGGATATTATAGTAGCTCATGAATTATTTGGAGGTGGATATCCTGAAGTGCCTCTGAGGTCACACTCTTGATTTGGAGGAGGCAGAAATGTAACTGTTGTATGTTTCACGAATACCTGTCCATTAGTTATTTATTGCAGAGAGCTTCTGTGGGCATGCCAGAGTCCTCATGAATATTGTAACGGCAGGTGAAGTGTGTGCCAGAGAGGAGCCAGCTGCAGACTTATGTCTTATTGATGGAGCCCAGGGCCATTAATAAGATGCATCTAGGGCAGCTACTTGTGACCATACCACCCGAACAGCTGGTGGGTCTGGTTTGATTAGCACACGACTGACCTTAATTCATCCCAGAATCTTATAGAGCCACTTTCCTCACATTGGTGCTGGATGTCAGACATTTGAATCCAAATCATGAAAGATATTCAGCCACAGTTTGTACCGGTCCCCAGCCATGATAAATGTGCAGAGCTTTCCATTGTGGCCCTTTCCTCACATCTGCTTTCTCTGCTGGTGTATACGCTATCCTCTACACATCTTTGCTCTGTGTGGAGATTGCACCTTTGGCAAAAGTGGTGTAGAGCAGGGTTTTATAGTGGTCTATTAATTTGTAGGAAATAGGCCAGACTCCTTTATTTATGATTGTCTTCATTTGTGAGCTGTTAATGAGGCTGTGTGTGATCAGCCGCGCCTCATTACACATGCTGAGCTGTGCCAACGACCCCCTCCTTCACCTCCCTCATGGATTCAACATTAAGACTCTTTCTCAACCACCGTACTTTATATGCCCTCTTTGTTCTGGGAGTACTTATTAGGGTTGCACCGACACTGAATCAAGTATCGGTGCCTATCCAGTCTCAGAAGCTGGTTTGGTGGATTGGTAAATGTTATGATACCGGAACCAATATAATTATACTCTAGCGTAATTTAGATCCCATAAATTATCAAATTATTTAATGGTAAATGGCATTGTAACTCACAAATTACATTGTAACTTACAAATTACCAATGTTTACATTTTGAGGGTCACCTGGTATTGATCAATCCACAAATTCCAGATATTGGGATCGGGATTGGAAATGGAACTGGAAAAGCCAGATTGGTGCATCTGTAGTACTTTTTAAATAAAGAACAGGGGTGTCCAAACTATGGTACAGGAGCCAAACGTGGGCCACAGACAATGGTTTGTTGCCACACTAATACTTGAACCTGCAGCAGACAATATTATGTTAGTCTAAGTGTAAGTTATAATTGGACCTTTTAGTCAGCAGTCATTATGCATTATACATAGAAGCTGTGTCATATACATTTTTGGGTTGAAGTTGAAGTTATGGCAAAAGAAAATTAATAAAAACATTGTGTCTTATGTCTTCTAAATCTTAAACTGATACATCAATTAATTAAACCTTTGGGTCATGCCCTGTGTTCTATGCTTTGTTTCTATGCTGTCCATAAATGGTCACTGATTGAAGTTTTAAAACACAGTAGACAGTAGCGCAGCAGGTTAATTATTCAGCGTCTTGTAGGTGGTAATAAATTGCTGATGTTTTATTGCTTGTCTCGGCTCAGTATTATTTAACCCTACTTTAAACTGCGCACTTCCACACTGAGTGCTTTTTAACTCCGTCCATTTCCTAGTGCCTTTCAAATATTGATGCTGAAGTTTGAGTGAGTGCCAGAGTGGGCCCTTGTTCCTGGCTCCAGTAGGCTCCAGGATGGGAACAAAGCACTTAAAGAGGGAAGACTGGCACTTCTCTTGGTGTCAGAGTTGGTTTCAAATGATTTATGAGGAACATGAATATGAGAGGGGTAAACAGACAGTGGTCATGTTTTTGAAAAGTGAGGAGATGTAGTTCAGTAGTTGATCTCAAAGAGGGTTGTTTAACTTGCTGTTGTAGTGCTGCATTACACTGTTAACAGCTATATCTGTCTTTTTATTTGCTTCATTTCTTCTGTGATATTGATAGGTCTATCAATAACAATTAATATTTATGATCATTGTGGATTTGACTAGTCAAGTTATTATGGGTTCAAGTCTTCCTGTAATAGCTGTGTAAACAGTTGTTTCTAGTGATGCACCGATCCAGCTTTTTCCATTCCGATACAATCCCGAAATTTGGGCTTTGTGGATCGACCGATACCCGATATCCACCGATACTAATGCAAAAACTAAAAGCATTGTATTATCAAAAAATATTAACCAAAAAATTATAGAACTAAGACCAGATGATCCAAAAAAGTCTAACTTTTGTCATTTGTGTGTTAGTGTAACATAGTGTCATTTGCCACTTGATTTATCAGCTCATAATTAGGAAATAGTATAATAAATAATATCGGTTCCAGTATCGGCTACATTTACCGATCCACCGATCCAGCTGAAAGGCCTGGATCGGCACCGATATCCGATCCAGTATTGGTACCGGTGCATCCCTAGTTGTTTCCCAGTGGTGAGACTGGATGCAAAAGTTGGCCACGGGGTCATTAAGGGTGAAAATATCTAGCTAAAGAAGCTAAAGATTTTTTTAAATACATGGTGAAACAAGTTTTATTATGCATCTACCAAAGAATAGAAAAATCATAAACTATATGAAATGATTATCAGTAGTTTGGTTCCACAATCAGTTACAGACTATGTTTCTCTTTATTGTCCCTTCCACACACTTGATGTCTACGTCTGATGTGTTGCAGCAGCAGCAGCTCCAGGCCCAGCATCTGTCCCATGCCGCTCATGGTCCCCCGGTCCAGCTGCCCCCCCACCCCTCGGGCCTACAGCCTCCCGGACTACCCCCTGTGACCGGCGCTGGTTCTGGGCTGTTGGCATTAGGAGCATTGGGCAGTCAGGCCCACCTCCCTGTGAAGGACGAAAAGAATCACCATGACCTGGAGCACAGAGGTGCCTGGTGAAATTGATTTTACTATGTTAATGGCTTATTGCCGATGTATGCCTTGTCAGTTGACATTGTAGCAGTGCTATGACCACATTAGCTTTTAGGGCATATTCATTTAGGCATGAACTTAACAAACTTTCTTTTTTCTGGCTTTATCATCATCATGCCTGCTGCTCTGATGTCTGCCCTACAGAGAACACGGTGAGTACACACAAATGCTTTGTGTTTTTATAAATGATCACTTTTTCATCTTCACAGAAAATGGCAGGTTTTCCTAAATATATGCTTCTAAATCACTGGTGCCTTTTTATCTAAATTATACATAGCAGAGAGTTGAAAATAACTGGTGTTATGCTGCAAAGATGAAAGGCACATTTTAGATGCTCATTAAAAGTGTTGTGACCTCCTCATGTACTTGTGCATACAGAATGTATCTGATCACTTTACTGTCTCACTTGTTTACCAGTTCCTTTTGCCTGCGTGCCATGTGCTGAATATTTATGAAGTGAAATGGAAAAGTGTTTTGTTTGTGTTTCCTTCTACGTCTGGCTGGACCTGCTACACTTTTCTTCAGATGCTGGTGATCTCGGTGGCCTCGATGGGGCAGGGAGATAGTGTTTCTCAGACAGGCGCTGAATGGGTGCAGTCATGTCTGAAGAAATTGAGCTCCCGAGGCGATTAGCGGCTGTTGTTGCTGTGTTCTTGTCTCAGGTCATCTGATAGCAGAGTGGTGACTTTGGTTAATGAGTCACGCTGAGCATCTCTTTAAAGGTCAGCTCTGCAGACAGTGGCCCACTGCCCACAGTCCATCGGCCTTTGTTCCCTGTGCATCGCGGCTGAATCACTCCATGTTGTTGCTCTGGTCCTCAGAGAAATGAATGGGGTGAATCAGGAGAACTTGGTTGTTTACAGAAAGAGTGAAGGCTGCTGGACAGTCGCCCAGTTCTCCCGTTCAGTTGGCGTTTGGAGTGAGCTGTCCCAGCTTGTGTGGGCAGATTGTATGGAGAAACACCAATCAATTCTGGACTGCCATGCCCATTGGCAGGATATAGATTTCCTTATTTATCTAAGTTTGGAGCTAGAGCACCCTGAAACAATCCCTGCTGCTGCCCAGCTCCTACAGTTACTGTGTGTCTGTTTCTCATGGCCAGGCTGAATGAAGGCACTGAAAAGAGCTCTGTTTAGCCATAGCACACTGCTCTGTCCCTGTGAAGCTGTTTGTTGTCCAGTTGGTGAAGGAGGGGCCTCCTCCTCTCTCAGATAAGGGCCTATTCTGTGAGTGTGAGCAGGGCAGGCTGGTGTCAGGGCACTGTTAGCAGCATACAGCTCATTTAAAGAGGCCTCAGCGTCCATAGTTGTCTGATTGACAGATTTCAGTGTTTAAATTGGCACAGCCTGCATTCAGTGAATGCATAAATGTCTCACTGGTCTTTTATGAAGCAAAACAAAACAGTAATAAATCCTATGTTTTGTTTTTGCAGAACAATTCCATATCCCCTTCTGAAAGTTTACGCACTTCCAGTGAGAAGCATCGCAGCTCCTCTGACTACAGCCTGGACTCGAAGAAACGCAAGGTGGATGAGAAGGACAGCATGACCAGATATGTAAGGACAAACACGTAGTTAATAAATGTGTAGTTAACAAAACACAGATTTCCATTAAACTTTTTTTACATTAATTTTTTAGGACAGTGATGGCGAGAAGAGTGATGATTTGGTTGTAGATGTGTCTAATGAGGTGAGCTCTGCAATAAGTTAATATATAGAAACTTATCATTAGGGTTGCAAAGGGGTGGAAAGTTTCCGGTAAATTTCCGGAAATTTTCCGGAAACTTTCCTTGGGAAGTTAAGCTCGGGAATTTTGGAAATTTTCAAAAAGAAATTTACATATTTTT
>JAVQKG010333633.1:0-16162 GCA_036025885.1 Hypseleotris bucephala | reverse complement strand
CCACACTTCCACCACCTCCTCCGCCATAAGGCAGTCGGTCTTATAGCAGTTGACGCAGACGCATGGGGCGATTCGCCGATATACATTTGCTGTCGTTTACGACAGCCTGGGTCTAGTTTATTGGAGAAAACATCTTGATTGTTGCAATAGCCTTAGTTTGCATATTATTATTGCCCTTGTCGGGTACATCTTTTTTAAGCTCTCTCATCTCGCCTCCACTTTTCAGCTTTCATTGTTGGTCTTCCACTCTTGTTATCTAACGTTAGTGTTTGCATTTCTTTTGCGCAGTCCTCCCCCTCACGCCGCCTCCTTCTCAGCTGCTCTTTGTCTCTCAGTTTTTTGGCTTGTATGGTTGTTGTGCGGGCGTATACGTGTTTGTGTTCGTCTCCATGCATCGCCCTGTGTGTTTTCCTCAAAGTCTAGTAGGCACGGTGATCGCCTGACTACAGCGGCGAGGAAGGCCACTGACTAAAGGATGTTATTTTAAGTGTCTTATAGCACAGAATGTAGACATATGTGGGACTGTGACGTCAGGCTTATAAACCTACAATGAAGCCACAGAGGTCAGAAATGTTTGTGGAGGAGGAAGTGAATATTGCATTTGTTTTTTTGTAAGACAAGTGCAATTTGCAAAGCTGACAGTGTAGGTCGGCAAAAGTTTGGGCCAGAACCGAAGCATGTAGTAGGTTATGTAAAAGAACCCACTCATATCCATCCATCCACATTAGTATTACTGTTTTACCAGTTTGATTAGTCTATTGCCATGTAGTTTTTCTTTAACTTTCCAGACCTGTTTTCTCCAATCTCAACATCACTGAGACAGAAGGGTGTAAGCATCCACTTATGGTGAAATTGTGGGAACAACCTGTCCTTCAAAAATGTGTACTATTTAAAGACAAACCTACCTCAAACATTATCACAGTACAGTATGTTGAAAGAATATTTGGCTCTGCAAATGACAGTCCTCTATTTGTACAGAGTAGTTTGTCTGAGTAGTGCAACCCTAGGTCACATGATGACTGTTTGCTCAATCAAGCACTTCGACCAAATTACAAACTAGCCTCTTAGCACTTCATCTACTTGTTGTAACACTATACCGCTCCCTGATTACCTTTGTTTGCATTTAAAATTGCACCACCAATCATTAACGGCTGCATCTAGCCCTCCATTGCCTCAGGAAAGCTAGAGAAACTCAGCTCTGTGCCAACGCATGTAAAAACAAGACTGTGAAGAAACTGGATTCACACGAGCACAAAGCTATTGACAGAAAGTTGCTTCTTGGTTTTCTAAAGCGGAGGAAGACCAGTGCGATGCTAATTACAGGAAACACTTACTGCTATTGTTTAGGAGAGAAAGGGCTCATGCATTTGGGAACAAGTCCTGCAGAGGAGTGGCACTGGCTCTCACAATACAAGGAGGATGCACTCAGAGCTGCAGCAGGTTTAGTCCAGCACAGCGCTCTTGTGTAAATAGATGGAGGGCTGCTGTTTAGGGCAAGAGCCACGATGACAGTCTGTCATTAAAGCCTTCATTTGTATTCACAGCCAAGGACCAGTGCTTTGCCTTTAATGGTTATGTAGGAAAGCAACAGGCAAAGTGGAGGAGGAGAGAGCGGGCAAATTGGCTTTCTGAAGCACTAGACAAGATGCACCACAGAAATACTTACATTTACATATAGGAACGACTACATGTCATCACTAAAGTATGGTGATACCCCTAAATGTATAGTGTTGGTTTCAAGACAAAAAAAAAAAAGAATAATTTAGTAAACAGGCAGTGCCAAACCACAACCTAAACCAGACCTAACTTAGCTATGTTAAAATTAACCCCTGAAGACTTGAGAGCAGTGCAGCAAACAGGAGTAAGACTGTTTCTGGTTTTTCAAAGCTAACTGAATTCACTGAGCAATTTATTTTATAATGTCAGGCTCTGCTAACAACATATGAAAGCCATTTTGTACAAACTATTTCTAAAGCTGAGAACAGGAATAACTTTTTACTAATAAATAATACATTTCTAAAGTTCAAAATGTAGCATGTTGAAATATGATGGAAAATTAATCAGTGGTTTTTGGATTCTGGATTCTCATTTGAGTAAAAATTACTTTGGACAAAACATGGAATATGTGGATCCCAGAATGTGATGTGGGAATTGGATTCTGACTAGTTTGGTTATTAAAAAAATACCTGATTTGTACTTCTTTAGTGTAACCCATGACAACAAATATAAACTATAACTTTAATAGCCTCACATTTAGACTTAAATTGTAAGGCAAAAAACATTAAAAAAAAACCAATATCTTCGTAGATTTTAAAGTTTGTATTGCATGCATTCTGTTCTGATTTTCAGGATCATGGAAAGTGCATCTCTATGACATCATCTAATTACTCCTTGGTTGAACAAAAAAACATTGCGGACAGCCCGTGCGAGTTCCCATGTGCCTGCATGAACTGTCCCTATCATTTCCCTATATCTTATTTTCTTGCCACAGAACGGACCGAGGTGGATAAGGCTGTACTTATGTGCGTTTGTGCTTTGGTAGTCTGTGTTTATTTATTTTTATGTCTGAAATCACAATCACGCATATCACTGCAACACAACATTGTTCCACTTCATTTACCTATTTCCATGTTGGTGTTAAATTTAGGGTGCACTCATTTAGCTCCTGATAGAGGTCTGTCATAAATGCGTTGAAAGCTTTTTTTCCCACAACAATTTTCGACGGCAATGCAAATGACAATTATGTAGCCAGTCCCTCTCACCCTCTTATCTTCCCACTGAGCCTGAAAAAACAATTGGACGCAAAAAAATTGATCTGCCAAAACTAGCTCTCTCCATGAATACAAAACACATTATTAAGGATGACCTGTTTGACTGGAAATAGCACGCAATTACCATGTATTTTTGTCTTTTGCATTTAAATCACTGCAGTTTGGACACAGTTTTTTAAAAAGCGGATTGTGTTGTGAATGCTGAAATCTCTGTTATCTAAAGTAAAAAATAGGGACAGATGAAATATTACTCTTGCAAAGTGAAGGCATTAAAAAATACACCAGAACAAAATACATGAGTGGGTGGATAGTTGGTGTAGTATTTCAAAGTTTAGGACATCCAGGCCCAAACAGAAGAGCAGGAGGTAAGAGGAGATGCACAGAAAAGGTCAATTTTGATTGATGGCAAGACACCACTTTTTTCATTTGAAGAGTTTGCTTTGTCTATAAAGTTAAATAGATATATATACAGTATATTTATTTATTTATTTATTTGTTTTAATTACATCTCCCAACGAGGTAACGTTCTCGGTAGTGTGTGTGCGTGTCTGTCAGCAACTTTACGTAAAAATTACTCAAAGGATCAGAAATAAAACAAGAAAGAAGTGACTTGATATTGGGCTGATCTGGGTCACCGTCTGGAAGCCACAATTTTTCAAAGAATGGCACCTTCTCTTGTCTCTGCTGGCACTATGGTGTCAACAAACACCACGTTTTAGTAATATTTAGATTATTTATACTGGAAAATTTCGGCATTTTACACAGTACATAAAGTAAAAATCAATTTATGTTCAATTAACTAGAAAAATGTAATAAAGATACCTGCAAGTCAGTCAGTTTTCCCTATTCACCTGTTCCTCAAAAGATTGCACAGTGAATGTTAAATTGTCTTTCTATATTTAATGTAAAAAAAAGCACAGATGTATTTTTACTCTTTGCAGCTTGGACCCATTAAAATATACAGCAGAACAAAATACATTAGTGGGTGGATTGTCGGTGTAATTTTTCAAAGATTGGGACAACCAGGCACACACCACAGCAGAGCAGGAGGTAAGAGGAGATGCAAATAAACATTTCGCATTTGATTGAACGCAGGACCAGACGAGTGGGAAGTATACTGCGCCGTGTCTATTAAAATGTCAAAAAAACTGATTTGCAATGAGCACTACCTGACAGTTTAATTACTTTGTGAAGCTGTCATTGCTTCTGTAAAAAAAACTGCCACTGCCTGAGAAAATGTTACATCTCCACTCATGCAGCTAATCCGATCTGGAGAGGGGCAATTTAAGCACAAAATATTAAATCTCTGAATGTTTATGCCGGGTTGCAGAGATACTGAATGGGTCAGTCCTTTTCTGCACAATAGCTCACAGCTTACAGCTAATACAGTGTTACAACCTGGTTACATCAGGGGCTTTATCATGTATGGTCTTGTACCATTTTCCTGGCTTCATTGTTTTCTTATTGGAATACAAACAAATGCACATGCTGTCAAGGGAGGGAAGGGACAATGGTATACAGAAATGTATGTGCAAGCATGAATCTGCACTTACTGGCCACATTATTAGATATGTTTAACCGCTCATAAGATCAAATAGCTAATAAACCTATGTCATAGCAGAAAGCAAATGGATTCAGTCATGCACAAATGTTCAAGAAAAACCTGATGAATTTCAAACCAAGCATACAAATGAGCAACAATCTAGATTTAACCGACTTTGGAATTGGTGTGGTTGTTGTTGCCAAGTGGACCATTTTGAGCATTTTCAGAAAATTATCTACTGGGACTAGTACTGTTTTCAACTTTCAATCTTGCAGTTAAACAGCATGTCATCCTTGCAGGCTAAAGTGGTGTGGCTAATTTTTAGGTGACATTAAGTAACACATTAGGCGTGATATTTGGCACATGTATTTTTTGCAAGTTAGCCTGGGAAGCAAATCTACAAAACAAAAGGCTTTAACGTGTTAAAAATACAAAGCCTAGTGATGCATGCATTCAGAGCCACATTAGCAGCGAGTTGACACAATGTAATTAAACGTGAACATTGTAAACATTGCATTATGCCACTCCAATTATCTGTCCGCCCAGCTTCCTTCAAAGCAAACACGGGTAAGATCAACACCCATTCTTCTGCATTACTATGGTATAACCTTTCCATTAACACTACTTTGTACTCAGCAGCAAATAAGGAAAATGTCCTAAAATATTCAAAAAAATAGCATATGAATCATATTTTGTTACAATTTTTTTAAGCACAGTTTAGATGTTAAAATGATGACAGATAAAACAGCAATGACGTGCTAATAAAAATGTAGTTACAATTCTTATAAAAGCATAATAAAATTGTCAAAATAAACATTCCTTTGACCATTTATTTAATTATGTTATTTTCAAGTTTGTTTGATTACATGTTTTAATGTTTAAGAAATTGCAAATTTTATGTTATAAGGGGGAAGTTCTAACTACAGCAACAGTCTAAGCCAATAAATGTTGAAAATCCAACTGGCCCGCGTGGCAAGCTGAAGTGTTACTAGCCAAAATGGAAATTTGATACCCTGAATAGTACTGTATGTATTTGGAGGAAGGATTTAAAAAGTCATCCTAACCAATAAACTGCTTGTCGTCAAGGCTCTGCTTCAAGCCCAGTGGTCAGTAAGCGAATAGCAATATACATAACCCTTGCTTGTCAGATACATTGCAAATCCCACATCTCATTTTCTGTTGCAGTGACATGGCTAATCTGGATAGCGAGCAGCTTGTTCAGCCTAGTGAGCCATATCGCCGGAGGGGGTTCAAGCCTGCTTCTGCTTGACATGGCACTTCATTTGCTTTTGCACTGTGTAGTATAGCAGCTTTGAGATGGTATAACACCAAACAGCAAATTGGAAAGGTAAAAAAGCAGGGCAGCAACACAATGAAGACCTAATTACACACGTTAAGAGTTGTTGAAGCGTGAGATGCAGCGAGGTCAGGGGATAGTGCACACAAAAAACTAGGTCATTTGGCAGGTACAGTATACAGAGTTTTTAAATAAAAAAAATTGTAAAGGGGTTTAACTCAATTTGGAGAAATGTCAAATCTAAAAGGTCCCTCGGTGGGTTAGAGCGACTAACTGGCCATAGTTCTGGGTGTACACTGCCTAAGGCTCATATTTGCGGATAGGCTCCAGTCACCAGCAACCCCTAAAAAGAATCAATAAGAACAAATGAATGAACCTACATCAGAAAAAAGTTTATTTATTATTATTATTGTAAAAAATTGCCCTAAAATAACTTCCCTATCTTCCTTAAAACCTAAACAATACTCAATCTGGTTTCTATTGTCAGTAAAGTGAAGCATGTGGAGATTACAGTTCATCTTCAAATTAAGGGCTTATGTTAAATCAGTGGTTTTAATTGATCAAAGACAGTAATGGCTAATCCTAAAACACACCTACCTTTAGATAATAGATCAATAGTGGATTGAAGGGCTCAGGCGTCATATGAGATCACTGTCAGTTAATCAATTTTATAGCATACTATTTTGCAATATTTTTAAATTGGGACCAATAAGGCTTTTTGACTCCTGCATAAGATTATCAAAACAATCCTATTATTGTTCAGTGTTTTGGGTTGAAGCTAGCTGTAGCGGCTTCATAAGAGAGCATTACCAATCAATCAATTTTATGGGTAACAATTTTGCAGTCTTTTTGTAAGAAGCTTTTTGGAACCACCTAATCCTTGTAAATCATGCATTTACATCCACTGACTGGCCATTTTATGTTTGTTGTCTTATCGATTCAGGGTTGGCTATATCTGCAGACCTTCTGATCTGAACATTAGCTGCCTCTGTGTTATCTCAAACCTGTCTTTGGACTGTCCACAGAACAGCCACTCATTTAATCTTATTCAACCATTCTATAAAACAAAGAAAAAAAAAGGAATCCATGTTGTTTTATTATATTTTGTCAACTTGCTTCCTTTATTTTCTACATGAAATCACCATATGAAAATATCTTAAAACTTTTTTTTTTAATGTAGTACACTGATGACGTTTTACAATATCTGCTGGTCATTTTCCTATCCCTGTAGTGTATTTCCTTAAACAAAACATTAACATTTAACTGTTATTATATCTTGTCACACATCAAAAGACACATATTAAAAAGCAATAGTCTTCATCCATTTGCCTGTGTAGTTTTCTAATGAAAGGCTTTAACATATAAACACACTGTATATTTTCTTCCTGAGCGGAGCGCTGTCTTTCGGACGCAGCTGTGATTGGTCCGCTCATGTCCAGTGGGCGTAGACTGTAATTGTGGGCGTTTCACAAAACCAAGCCGCTCACAACCACCGCTTTCATTCACTACGGATCTGTGGAAGCAACCACACCTTACGTCAATTTGATTGCTCTCTCAAACTACTTGTATTTTGATTTTCGTTTCGCTGCGTGGCATAACTCTATTCCGTGCATCTAGTCAAGTTTTGCACGTAGATTATTTTTTTAATTTTTTTCTTTATCGTTATTTTTTGCAGCACAATCTTTACCTGAGTTGTGCATAGGCTACTCTTTGCACGCCTTCTTCCCCGCTCTCCCAGCCACCACTATGGATTTGCTTTGGATTGCAGGCTTGGTTGTGAGCGTTTGTGCGTGGTGTGCGTCTGCGGAGCGACACAGCGTCTACTGGAATAGCACCAACCCAAAGTAAGTATCAGACTGACCGCTTCTATTCGCATTTCTATTTGTTAGACGAAAGCCATAGGACCACTACATACAGCAGATAGTCTCTTGTGCGTCTCTATTAGGTTGCATTTGAAAAGTAAGAGTAGGAAATCCCATGCATATTCATCACAGTGAATTTTGTGATGGTAACAAGTGGCCACTGTTGTAATGATAATCCAGAAGCCAGTCGGGAGTCCCGTATCCCTCCCCCTTCTCCTCTTATCTCTGCTCCAACCTGTTATTACTGGGCTCTGTTTACCTGTAAGTCTCTGGCTTATTCAGGCTTGGGGGTTTGAACAAGAATTTTGGCAATTGTTCCACAACCAATGGCAATTTTTATGCGTTTTTGAGAGATGTTGGCACCTTAATGTGCAGTTAAAACAGCAAAATACAAAAAATGCCATTATGATTTTTTTCAAGTGCTTGGTCAGGATCCTAGCATGGATTACTGTTGGTCAAAACTGGGTGAATTTAGCCATAGAGGTAGATGTTCTTATTGTAAAAAAGATTAAATTAAGCTGACTGTTAAAATGCACTTGGTAAAGCATCAACTTAATTTGATTAAAATGAAGTGAAGTGTATTTTAGATTAGGCTAAGTGCACAGAATAATAGTGTTTGAAAACCGTTGATGTTCAACAAGATTTGTGCAATTAAGTGATTTTTTTAGCTAAAGCCTGCCTATTTATGAAACCTTTGAATGTCGTAAAGTAAATGGTTTGTTTATCTATGCACCCCATCTGTGCATTAACTACCGCATGACTGAACTCGAGCCATTAGTTTCAATTGGCGTTGGGCTGTAAAGCTAAATAAAGTGTTGATAGTCCCTTGTTTTCATTCATCACTTAAAATCCTCAAGGGAGAGTTTTCCTAGTGTGTTTCTTGTTGTTTAACACTACAATCTCGTGTCACTTTAGACGGTGTTGAAATCTCTTTTGCAATCGGCTCCCCATCTGACATCACGTATGGGTGGTGTGGGAGGTTAGTTTGTGCCTTAAATCAAGAAGATATCGCGTGGGATTTTTGTGGCTGTCATGGGGACGAAGTGCTGTTCATATTTCAGGTGGTAAGACAAGCAATAATGGCATGTGACAGAGACAGAGGAGGTAACTTGAAGCCTGCTCAGTAGGTCACACATACGCAGCGGGACACTAGGAGATAGATTGCAAGGAGAAGGAAGGAAATGTGAGCCCAAATTGTCAACGCAAGGGGCCACAGAGAATAAGTGGGGGTCAATTAGATATTATTGTTGATGATGGCTGGGTGAAAGAGAGAAGGTGCAAGACTTTCGTGCGAAAAAACAGTTTTGAGTAACTATGGAGTTTTCTCTAGGGTTTACATTGAATGGTCCCCAAAATTGAAAATATCCAGTGAGTGGCAGTTCTGTGGTGAAACAATGCCTGGTTTGAGATGATAGGAACTTAAATTGCAGAAGACCGTATCTGAATGTAAAATGTATTCACATAGCACACAGTAGTAGCAAACCACACTGGGTGCCACTTTATTAGGTACATGGTGGTCTACCTAATAACGTGGCCAGTGAGTCTATGTAAGTGGAAGTGCCAGTAAGACAAATAACAATAGCCTTTTCAGTGATGTGTGGGTTGCTCTATGGAAGTATTCTCAACGGATCACAAATTTCTGAAGTTTCCCCAATTTGTCTGAGTTAGGGGCCACACAAAGTAAGAAGGGGTGAATTCGATATTACTGTTGATGATGGCTGAGTTGAAACAGTGAGGTTGTAAGGGTGGATTATATCTAGGTTTACACTTGCACAAAAGGAGGCAAGCACAAACAAGACCTCTAGCAATCAGTCAATACACAGCCCAGCGCTCAATCACACCATCTCAATCAATCCGTCACTGTCGACCAAACACAGTACTTTAGTGTGTAAACATGAAGCTGTTTTTCTTCATATTTTAATATTCTTACTAAAGCTTATAACCGTTTTGCAAAAAGTCTTTGAAAATTCTCAGAAATAATTACAGTGACAAAAGCACTTTCACTTCAATCAAGTCTGAAGAGATCCTGTGATCATATATACTGTTAATCCGCCACTTGGGTTTTTCACTTTCTCTCTCCCCATAGATGACAGTGTGAAATCTCGCCCTTTGGCTACTCTTAATCCTTGCGATTCACAGAAAAAGCCCAGTTTCTGTGTTTTCATTTGGTTTGTTTGCATCAGCAATCTGTGCCTTTTGACCCATTTCTTATTTCTGTGTAGGTGCTGACGTCCGACATTATTTTTAATCCCATCTATTGTTGACTAAACTGTTGCTTTAATGATCTTCCATGGATCCTATTGGGCTTCATTTGTCTTGTCTTAAAGCAATTGTTCAGAGGTTTAGCCACACATGCTCTCTCAGTCTCATACATGTGAACGCGCTGGTCCGACTTAACACTGACTCATGGCTGTATGCCCCCAAGGCTTGCTGAATCTTTTAGCGTCATATAATTGTATACCATTTTGTTGAAACTCAGCCAACAAGCACTTTCTGAACTTTCTATTTAAATTTACTTGTAAAAAGACCATTGGAAAAGGTCATAGCATTTGCTTGTAACTCCTTTTATCAAAGTAAAATGTACAGTAGATATGTGATAGTAGATATGGGATATAGTAAATCTCTACTTGGTACATTAATCTATTTCAAACTAATTGTGCTTGAGTAGTTGTTCCCTTGACTGTTAAAGAAAATGAACAAGATATATATTAGATAAACATAGCTCATTGCAGTGGTGTAATAATGCCCTCCCTAATGCATTAGCAAGGGCACTTCTGTGTGAACCTTTAGTTTTTGGGATCCCAAGTGAAATCCTTACTATGACATTTGAGTTACTATAGCTTTTTTGCCAACACACTAGCACTTACTTGCTTATTTTCTTTTTTGGGACCTTCTATTTAAACTCTTTTAGTTGGAAACCCTGATGGACCAGCAATTTCCAAAATACTAAGAGCCTGCCTGGCACCAACAACCATGCTGAGTTACTCAAATAAACTTTTCTTAATTTTCATTCTCACTTTTACTTTTTTGTGTTAAAAAAAGTAGCTGTACCTAATAAAGTGGCCACTGCTCTACTGTTATTATCTGTACCAAACGTTTTACACTTAGCCACGTGTATTCCCAGAAAGACTGTCACTGAATTGAACTGCACTGTCAGGTCGAGTGCTAGCATACCTCTGGACCGACGTGTCTTTTAAAGGGAGTGTTCACTCAACCCCGCTAGCACACTGAAGTGAGTCAATCAGTATACATTAACCCAATCCGTGCACACGTTTGTTACTCATGTTTGAAGCCCAGTGTAGTCCAGTGTTAGGCAATAATCCACTCATTCACTGCTTAGTTTTCCACTTTCATTTGCTTTCCGGGCATGCATTGACCCCTCTGCCTTCCGGACTGCCCCGTACCTGTCTCTCCCCCTCTCCCACGTCTCCCTCCCACAATTTTTTTTCCTTGGCCAAATTCCCTTCTTTTCAACTTTTCTGGATCTGTTAACTGTTTCCTGGCTTCCTCTCGTATATGTTTCACCCTTAATCATGGCTCCAGTGCTGCTACCATAACACAACTTCGGACCTTGGCTTTCTAATGAGCGCCTTTGATTTGCTAAAACCACAAAATTAGGTGTTTTTTCTCTTGCCTACCTTTGCCGCCTCAGTGGTTTGATTCATGTAATTGGAAACACTTTTGCGCAGTGCTGGCTCATAGTAAAAAGGGCCTTTTAAGGTATGTTTCACCCACATGAGTGATTTTTGCAAGCGTTTCTCCAGTCAATTTGGGGCTTTTTTGTGTTGCTGCCCATACAAATTAGCCATCACTGTGAGCCATAGAAAGGGAAAAGTAGCTGGTGTGACGGATTGGGTGGGTCATAGGTTATTTGGTGATGAAGTGGCCAGGCCTCCATCAATGTGTCAGTCATTCTGTCACGCCGGTGGTCCGTGAATGCCGACTGCCACTCAGCGTTCCCTTTCTTTCCTTCACGATGCTGTTCCGCCTCTGGGAAACTTTCATTCACTCTCCTCCATCTTTTTGGTTCCCCCTGTTCTCCTTAAACTGGCTTTTATCTCGACTTTACAAGCTGCCCCTTTTCAGTCTATTATTCCCCTTCCCACCTCTGAAACTCTGGTGCTCTGTGAAGGGCCCACAAGAGGGGAAGCATGCTAAAAGGTGTGGAATTTTTTTATCGTTCTTGGCACCCATGGCGATCCGTCACAAGGCGCTTTGCGCTTTCCTTCATGCTTTTTTCCCAATGCCTTGCTGGCTTATAGCTTCCTTTTTAAGCTTGTGTAGTCTTCCCACACCCACTGGTCTGTTTATTAGGTAAACAATAATCCGCCTATAATGGTAAACTGTTAATCAGACAATCTTGCCAGTGTATTTTTTTTTAAGACCAAACCTGCTGAACTCCGACAGAAAAAAAAAAGTGTTTTTTTTGTGGGTTCATTTGTCAGAGCAGAATGACCTGATGCAAAATGATAGAGATCCATCAAGAACTTAAACAGTTTTAGTCAGTGTCTGTGCATAAGATAAGGTCTACCTATTAAAGTGGCCAGTGAGTATATGAACATAAGTAGTGGGTTCTGTTTGAGACGTAACAGTAGATACGGAGGTAGTTGGAAGTGATTAGGTATTCCCGACATATCTCAGCGGGTTTCTGACGTTCTCCGAGTAATCTGAGCTGAAAGCCACTTTCTTTGAAAACATCCAGGTTTCCTACTTCCTTAATCCAGCCTCCTTAGCTCCTTTAAACCAACCACACACCAATTTTTCTGTGTCTTTCTCCTCTGTCGTCTGTTCGGTTGATCTCCCCTTCCCCCTTATCCCCCCACCAGCACCCACCCCTTAATCTGGCTCTGTAATCTGTCTGGTAAATTCAATCTAAAGAGAAAATGCTCTCAAAGAGATTGTCAAAGGCATAAAAATCGTCTTTTATAGGCTCCATGATCAACATAGTGCATCTTACACTGTCTAGTAAAGCTTCACCTCTGTAGTTTTTTACATTCGTTGTCGTGTCAGTAACAGTAGGGCTTGTTTTATTGACTGTACTAGATAGTGAATCAGGCCAAAGGTTCGAACTTCCCCTTTAGGCATGTTTGTGGTGTTAGCGGTGTTAGCTAAGTCTGCACGCTGTCTGATCCATATATACCAGTGTGTGTTTCCCCATGAACTACTGCTACTTCCTGGCGTTTTTCCCGGGAAAAACGTCGTATCCTGTCTGCACAATAAACAACACGGTTCTCACACGCTTTAGTCACGGATTGGCGTAAAAAACATAGACCTGGGAGTTGATGTGATTTCCCAATTTGACAAACTGTACAAACTATCATTGGGAATAGGATTAAGAGTAAGAGTCATTTCTTGATCTATTTTAGAGTTGGGACATTTTGAATAAGTGATTAATAATTGTTTTGCACGTGGTGTGAAACTGTTTTTGAGTTTCCACCAGATTTACTGTCACATTTCTCAGTCTGTCTCTATTGAGCATCGATCAGGACAAGGCTGTCTTATCTCCACGCACACTTCCCGTACTTCTTCCTCCTGCTCTTCACTCTGAAGCTGTTAAATCCCACACAAAACACCATGGAGGAAGTGGCCCTTAGTAAGTTGGGTGTTCAATCTATGATTATGTGTGGATCCCACGCAATTGTTTCTGTGTATGAAATAGAAAGCTTCTCTTCAGACTTGTTCGTCAAGTCATGGTGACCAAATCAGTGCAGGAATAAAGAAGAATTAACTGATTTTTATCTTCATTATGAGCCATTGTGTTGTTGTGTAACTAGTGGCTATTGTTCAACTTCTCCCTTGTTTGGTCTCTCTTGGTAAACATGCTCAATTGCTCCTGCTACACAAGGCCACTTTATTAGGTAGGACGTTACATAAAAAATTGGTCTCAATGTTCTGTTGCTGAAGCCCATCTGCTTTATGTTTTAGCATCTTGTGAATTCAAAGCCAGCCTGTTGATCTCATTATAACAAATGTTTATCTGCGCAAATGTTGCCTTTCTATTATCTCAAACCAGTCTCTGACCTCTGGCATCAACACCCACAGAACTGCTGCTCACTGTTAGATTTTTCAAACCATTATCCACCTGGCACCAACAACCATGTTAAAAGTCACTTAAATTTAATTATTTTTCATTTTGATGCTTGCTTGAACTTCAGCTGGTTTCTCTTGGATATGCATGACTAAATCCACTGGCTAACTAGCTGTATAGGTGAAAAACATCCTAATAAACTTACCAGTGAGTGTTACTACCATTGTACCAAGATATCGGTGAAGTAAGAGTCGCCATCATAACAAATGTATTTCATATTCTCACCATGTATTGCCACAAATTGCGTCTCTTCCCCTTAGGATTCATTAGTCCATACTGTGTTTTGTATTGAAAAAACACTGACCATAAAAGTTTGTATGTTGAAAAAATCAATCCAGGAAAATCGATTTTTCTGTACATTGATTCGCCTCGTGAGAAATGGTGATGTCAGCATTGACCTTTCTGCTCCCAACCCTTATAAGATACAAATCGCTCCGGGGAGAGTCGAGACAGTCGAAAAAGAGCATATATATTAATCTATAGCTTCCTCAGTCCACTTGTAGCCGCCAATTACTTCCCCGCTGCGGGACTTAAAGGCTTTGTCATTGTCTTAGTATCGGAAAGGAAGAAATAGTATGGAAAACGTCAACAGAATGGCCAATGATGTGGACAGACAAAAGTTGAATGACGAACGAGGACAGCATATTGAGATGGATGGGAAACTGTCAAAAGAGTGGCCGCTAGAATATGATGTTGAGTGGGTGGGGTCATGTGCGTTACTATGGCGACCCCTTTGCGAGCATTGTGTCGGAGGGCTTTTTGGCAAACGCTGGGACAGAATGAAAAGTTGCATAGTTGGGATACCACGGCGTCAGGCTCTGATTGGTCCAGGGGGTCCCGTGTGGGGGAGGGTCCGTTGACAGGAGGATCTGGTTTGCTTATTGAGTGATAAAAGATGGACAACGTGTGGGAGGGGCATGCTGACAGAGATGGATGATTTGATGGACAGATAAAACAAAAAAGTATAGTTAGAGGTTGGAACGTTAAACAGTCGAGGTTAACTTGTCGATTGTTTTATGCTAGGTCTCAGTTTGAAAAATTGTTTGATGCGTTTACTTTAGTGGGTTTGCCAAAGAAAAAGTACTATTCTATACAGTACCATGCAAATGTTTAGGGTATATATTTAACTACATCATCCTACCATTGTGGCATGCCCTTGTTTTTAGTTTCTTCACCTGATTTAGCTACTGTACATAAACCTACAACATCAAGTCTATATGAAAGAGACAGAAAGATGTGAGCAGCCTAGAAGCATTAATGAAATGGTGAAAAGAACCTACCTGTGGACATAAGAACAAGTGGACATATTATGAAAAGTGGTCACATTACTGATTTAGATGTTTCTTTTGTAAACCCTCTTTGCACTTTTATGAGTATGAATGAATGGACAGTAGAACTTAACTAATATTTTTTAGGAGTAGCACTACATTTACGTCTTTTATAAGCACTCACCAGCCTTTTTTCCATATTCAGCCCTGTCCCGTGATCTGCAGTTCTCACCCACACACACAGCCAGCCCTTTTGAACTCCATAAGTCCAGTTTAAGGGAGTAATACCCCTTTCTATGCAGGAACAATGGTTCACCGCCCCTGCCATGTCTCACCCCTCTCTCTGTACCCAGCAATCAGTCCCCGTTTTGGGCCTCACTGTCCACTCTAAGTCCCTTAACTAAGCTGGGTCTGGTGGTGGCTGAATGGGCCTGAGCTCCAGTCAGTAATCCCGGCTTGGTGGTCCCCACATTCTCATTCACTCATCCATGTTGTAGTTCCTCACCTTTTAGGTCACACCATTGGCATGTGTACAAGCTGCAAGGTAAATATCCCTGTTTACATGGTCAGCGAGGGGCCCTGAGATAAAGTCGGTTAGTTAAGTACAATGGGGTGAATGTAAATGGTACATAACAGATAACAGTCAGAATAAAAGACTAGCCAAGTTTTGTCAAAAGTAAGTCAGACAATGATGTTTCTGATGTACTGTATACTGGTTGATCTAGGAGGTGTTGGGTGACTACACTAAATGATGCTGCAAGAAGACAATGTAAACAGTAAGGACTAAAGGAACTTACTTACCCCAGACCATTGTTGTTATCTTCGCAAAACAAAATTCCAACATTTTTGGAATACCATGAAGCTTTTTGAAATGCCAATATCGAATATTTCAAAACATTATTAAATATACAAGATTATTTTCACCCATGGTCTTGATTGTGAGACCATAGCATGTGTACGTCACATCTATTTTAACAAGTTTCTAAATATTGTTATCACAATTAGCTTAACATTGAAAGTATAGCCTACAATACTCAGCCCACTCTTTGCTCAAGCTTGATTCGCCATTTGGGAATATTCAATAGATTTATGCAAATTGAAAGGCAGATTCATTTTTCAGTTTTTGATCAAATCTGACCTAAGAATCAATATACTACACTTGGGAATTAAACAAACAAACTGCCTGCACCAGCAAACTCAAAAGTGATTAATACCAGTAATTATATCGGCGGAACGCAATGCGTTCGGCGATATTATGGTTTCATGTCCGTCCGCGTCCGCGTCCGCGCCCGCGTCCGCGTCCGCAGATTGGCCGTGTGACCGCGATAACTCA
>JAVQKG010333515.1:0-13565 GCA_036025885.1 Hypseleotris bucephala | reverse complement strand
CCCATATTTGTCATGGTTTGGGGGCGGGGCCTCTTAATTACTCGTTAACAATATAAAGCCCCTTAGACATCACAGATTAAAGTGGCAGTTAGTGCCAAAACATTGTATAGGGGAAATTAGCTGTCCTGGCGTCGGTATGCACTCTCCGAGTGCTTTCTAGTTGTTAGATGTGATGTTTTTATGTAATATACAGTGACATGTCATGACAAACTACTGCTTTCCCAGAGTTTATGTGTGAAAGAGATGAATTGGCAGACATGGTTGAGGACCTCAAACATAGCGGTGTGATTGACAGTCATAGGAGAGGACTGACTGTGTACAAAAAGAGCTTCTCAGGTGATCAGCTGCTTGATTGGCTGCAGAAGGAGAAGGGCATGGGTAAGTAAAGGTACCAAGAATACAAATTACACAAAAAGTTATAGGGACATTACAATAAAAACTAACTTATGGTTGTATTAATGGAGGTGTTGTGTTCACTAGCTCGAGATGAAGCTTGTAACACTGGCCAGGCCTTGTTGCAGAAGAAGTACATGGTCAGTGTGCGTGGCTCTGGGAAACAGGATGACAGTTTTGGAAATACACTTTTTAGGTTACTGGAAGATGACCCTCATTCTGCCCTCAACTCAGGACAAACTGCGGCCTGCTGTCCCATCCCGGGTAGGTCAGGACTGGACTAACTGGCCCAGGAAAGAAACCATTGCTACTTACCTGAGTTGGCAAAAGCTTTTAACCCTCTTCGGTGATGGCTTGGCTTGGTGTATGTTGTAGTCCACTCTTTGGGTCTGGCTTGGTACTCTGCTTCGTACTCTGTTTCATATCTGCTGGTGTTGCTGCAGCAAAAATTATGAGCTTAATGTGTATTTCTATACGTGTACTGTACATAAAAACAGCTCACAAATGTGTAAATGTACTACTATGGCTGCACAATATTTTTGCTAAATTGTCATTTTCAAAATATTGGCAAACGCGTTAAAAACTAAAATCAAGAAAGCACTGTTTTGGTTTTTAATAGCACAGTTTAGTCATTAGTAAATCAAGTATGATTTACTAATGACTAAAACATACTTGATTTAGTCATTAGTAATATTTTTGGTAAAAAAACAAAAAAAAACTCTGAGCCTTGGTGTTATTGCATTTTCTAATATTTTGCAGCCATTATATGTACACATTGTGGAAGTCAGCTATCAGAAACAACTAAATTTTTCTGTTGGTATGGGAACAGTCACTAACATACTGGTTTGTAATTACAGGAAATTGTATATTATGTCTCTGAATACTTATTTGCAACGTGGATACCCTGCCTCTAGACATTAAGTACTACACATTAACTTTATATTTCTCTGATTCAGCTGCTGAGCTCTCCCTGATTTTGCGGGACCTGATTCTGAAACTGTTCTCTCAACATCTCTCTGCTGACGGCAAGGTAAGGCCCTATTGACTCACACTGTCTGTCTTTTTGCAGCATTCCATTCAGAGAAAAACAACAGTGTTTATGTGTACCATACAAAAAGTCAAATGTTTATTGTCAACTAATAACCCTTTAGTTGCTCTTACACCTATTTTTTATTGTACATAAATTAATGCTTGTTTAAGGTGGAAATATTACACAAATATTATTTTAAATGATTACTTTAAAATGCATAGCACAATTTTTTACAGACCTCCTTATAATAATACATAGAATCTGTTTGTCTCCTGGCCCTCTCTCAGTATGTGGACTACAAAGGCATGTCAGGGAACCCAGTGTTTGAGCGTTACTGTGAGTTGTCCATTCAGCTGCAGAGGCTGGAGCTGCTGTCCCTGAGCCGAGAGGAGAAGCTGGCCTTCTTCATCAACATCTACAACGCCCTGGTCATCCACGGAGCCCTGCGCCTTGGGCCTCCCACCAACGTGTGGCAGAGATATAAGGTAAGGCAGCAAAGTGGGCTGGACTGTCATTATTCTGAACACGCAAAGTAATTTTATTATTATTTGTTTGCATTTTAAAAGCTGTCTCCATTCATGTTTTAGTTCTTCAACTATGTGAGTTACCTGATTGGAGGAGAGGTGTTCACCCTACAGGACATTGAGAATGGGGTTCTCAGAGGAAACAGAAAGGGCATGGCACAACTACGTAGACCCTTCTCCAAAACAGACCCACGGCTGCAGGTATTGTGTTTGAACCGTTTAATAGGACAAAACATTACATGTATATTTACGCTTCATTAGCGTAGTCAATTGAACTGTGCATTTACTAACGTTGTCCACTAGGTGGCCCTGCCAGACGTTGAGCCTCTCATTCATTTTGCCTTGAACTGTGGAGCAAAGGGTTGTCCACCAATCAAAACCTACACCCCACAGGTACAGGGGTGATGTTTGAAATTGTTATTTTACACCTAAATGTGTTATAATTAAACAGTCAAAAATAAAATCCTTAATAATTTCCAATGATAGGACATTGACAGCCAGCTCCGCACAGCAGCTGAAGCCTTCCTGGAGAACGATGATGCCTGTGTGGTGGACTCTGGTAAAAATGAAGTACGTCTCAGTCAGATTTTCAAGTGGTACAAGGCAGACTTTGGAGGCACTGATGAGAAGGTTTGACCCTTAGTTTAATATAATACTGTATGTTGTGTATGACCTTACTGCCTCACTGATAGTGTGTCTACTCTATTGTGTGTTTGCAGCTCTTAAACTGGGTGCTGGAGCACATGGGCGACTCTCCGAAGAAGACCAGCCTTCAGGATGTTGTGTCCTCCGGGAAAACCAAAGTGAGCTACCTCCCCTACGACTGGACCAGCAACAGTAGCCACTGAACATGCTCACACTGATACACAACCAGATTTGCACATCGTCATCACATGCTCACTGTCAGTTTGTCAGAAGCTCATCAGATGCAGTTAAGTGGTGCTCAGCCACACAAATATATTTATGCAATAATGTAACTGCACTGTATCATGTTTATGTTTTTGACTCTCTGTATATTTGCTTTTTAAAATATGTATTTAATCTAAAATTCTCCATTTACAACCTCCTACATACACCATGCAAGCAACTCAGGACTGTCATATGCTGTCCACACATAACATCCACCTGTGGCATTATCAAACTAGACTAGCAGTTATACATATATGACCTTAAGCATGTTGCCTTAAGAAGCCATAAAAGTCAAGTTTAACATTGAACAAAACTCACAATAAACCCTGTATGTAAGATTATATGTTCTTTTGCATTATGACTAAGATTTTTACACCTCCAGTGCATGTTGGATACAAGTCGTTCAGTTTTATTGAGCTAATCCTGTCTTTAAACAGTGATGTACATTGTGACCTCTTTTATAAAGAAACCCAGTTTTGATCCTGATGTGTCCAAGTGAACCCTCAGTTTAAGATCAAGGTCTTCCATTTCTTAAATGAGTGCTGCTGGTGTTGCCTCTGAGGCAGCTAGTATAGGACTTCTCCATAAATAGACTCAACACTTGCCTAGGATGCACTTTTGCATGGATTGAATTCTGTCAATGATGACATAAAAAAGAAAGGTAATGATCACGACTGAAATAGCTTTTTATTAATCTTGGCCTTAATTTTTTTAGAATATAGTTTGTAGCTGTGCATCAAATGCACACATTCTGCATGTTTTTGAACTAACTGCTACAAGCCTGTCATATCACATTTCTACAATGAGAATGCATGAGCTGCATGAGATACTGCACAACCCACAAAATGCTGCTTCATTGACCTGTATCTTAGTCTTGCGTCATTTAGACATAAGAAATAAACCATAGCCCAAATAAACAAATATACTGTATTCAGTAAGTAGCAACTACATCAGTTGTAATTTTTAAATAGCAAATTATTTATCATATTTTCTCATCTACTTGTATGATCATGTCATTTTTGTCTCCAGTCTGTCAGGCATGTGATGCAAAAACCTTTATACAGCACATCTTACTATACTTCATGTTTTAGAAGCAATATGACTGAATATATGCAATGCTTATAATAAATTTTACTGAATTTGACTCTTGTGTGTGGAGTATTAAGTTTTGCTTTTGAACATATCGTCAACCATTCCTCAAAAGAATAACAAATTTAATTTAATTGTTTGTTTATTGAAACAAATCCATTCTTTTTTTAAGAAAAATAAACAAACTATATTCAACTTTACAAATCCAAACCTTTACATTTTTACATATAAATAAAGAGCACATCCCATGAAACATCACCTTAAAAAGTTTTGTACAGATCACTCACACTATGTACATATCAACCCAATGCTGTGTTTTAATACCAATGAAAACATGTTAACTAATGGTACTGGGATGTTAACATGACACAACACTGATTCAGTTTTGGCACTTTACTAAATGTTCATGAGATGTGGTTTGTTTGTTTTTTTTGCTGTACAAGACAATAAAAAGGCAGATATACATGGATAAATGAGCATAGCTGGATAATGTGATTTTAAAACTGCATCTAAATGAAAAAAGTCACACTTTATAGTTTTAACCACAGCATTTTAAAAGTCATGGGCACTTTTTACACATCAGAGTTGTAGTGAAGGAGTTTTAAAATAAACATGTTTCGCTGCTACTAAGGATCTTGGAAGACTATGATAACTTTGCATGCAGAAATGTATGCACCCAGAAGTTATTCAAATAATTCAAAATAAAAAACTAGGCATCATAAAGTTAAAAAGTACTGAGTTGTTCATTCTTGCAATTTAAATTGAATTTGTTTCTGTAATCTATTAATAACTTCTACGTGACTAAATAACAAAACTTTCAATTCATGGATGTGAGTTCATAAGAAACATGATATGTATTTGATAACATCATAATTAACAGATTTGTGGAAATAACGTTTGTTATTTAAAAAGTGCTAAAAAATAAAATAAAATTAAGTTGTTGTTTCACTCAAAAATGATACTTTGAAAAGAACTGTGATTAAAGTATTGATGGATGCACTTGAATGTTGAACCAAGGTAATGTTTAGTGATTGGCTTGTTGTGGGCAAGTATGAGGAGTTCCACTTCCAACGTCCTCTTCTCATCAACCTACAAAAAAATGATAGATTAGTCAACTGTATCAATACAAAACAGACTACATAAATTGTTTGTATAAATTTACATACTTTCATCATCCGAGTCAAACCCAAAAAGTGAAGAGCAGGTGTTTAGCGATTTATGTTTTTCTAATTCTTGCACCGTCCCAAACGAGGACAGACATTTCTGACAGCGGTGCCTTATTTTTGTCTCCGGCGCAGATTCGGGCGTTTTCTCATTTGGAGCTATCCACTTTTGTTTATACCGGTTCCAGGGCGTATATTTCCTAACGGGTTCAGTCTCTCCTGTTTTCCTCTTGGGCATAGACAGCTCTGATTCCCTCATGTAAAAGCAGGGAGGTGGTCTCATGAATGGAGGCGTTGCGTCGGGTTTGAATGATTTGTGTTCTGTAATGTCCATCTCTGATAGTTTCTCGGTGCTTCCTGAAGACAAAACACTGAGGTCAACATGGTCTTTGACGTCCAGAGGGTCCCGCGTTGGGCGCTCTTTCTTTTTACGTCCCTTTGGAGAAAGTTGATCAGGGGAATGCGAGACTGAATCTTTCTCGTCATCATTATCAAATCCGTTAATCGTTTTGGCGTCAGCATTGGCCTTTTCAGTGTGAGTATTCTCAACATCATCACTTGTAACAGGCGCAGATTCTTGACCTCTATTTATGACCATTGTATCTGTTTCTATTGACCGAATTTCCTCTTTTGGGGTTTTATTTTGAAGCCATAACTCTTCCACCTTCACTCTCTGCTTCCAGGGAGCTTCTGCGTTCTGCCTTATGAGCTTGTTCATGCCTGGTTCAATATCCGATTTCTGGGGCGCTGGTACGTAGTGTCTCCATTCGTGGTCATAGAGGCCCTGAAGGTTGTGGAAGAGGCTCTCACAGGCGGTATATGGACATTGTGGTCTGAATGGGATGTGTAAACTCTCGTGTGACCGGAGATCTTGGAGTGTGGCGAAGCGCTGTTCACAGTCCTGGTGGTAGCAGAAGAACTGAGGCTGTGCTATGTGGAGTCTTGTGTGGTCTTTGAAGTGTTGGAGGTATTGCATCGGCCTGTAATGGGAGATAAAATACAATTGGAATATAGTTGATAATGAAAAAGATGTTTGAATTTGAGTATAGTACTGCTTTAGATTGGGGTCGGAAAATGGTTTGATAGTAAAATAATGCATACAACTCTATCTAAGTTACTGTATATATAAAGTTAATAAGCATATATCATATTGTTGAACTACGGCTGCAACTAACAGTAACTTTACAAATTGATTAAACAGTCAATTAATCGATTAATCATTGAATAGAAAAAGTGTGTAAATGGGAGATTTTACACCGATTTTACACCGATTTTACACCGAGAGGTGGCCTAGCTAATCTCGGTTGGGCATATTTAAGAGAAGAAAGGTTTTCATCTTAATAGTAAAATATATGTGATGTCTTTTACACCTGGCTTTGTCGAGCCTTCCTAGTTTAGATGTGATTTAGAATTTATTGCGTCTTGGTTTGTATATTTCTGTAGTTAATTCTTCATTCTTCATTTCTATTTAGGGGGACAGTTCTTTATCTTAGTCCATTAAAATAGTACAGTTAAAAGGACACATTTTTTGAGGTGGTAACATTTGAGAACCTCTGTAGATCTTACCTGCAGCAAAAGACGCACTTCTTTTTGGACAGTGAGAAGATCTTATCCAGGACTTTCTCGTCATTTATATGAAACTTGACGGCGTGTCTCATCAGAGTAGAGCCCTGCTGCAGAAACACTTTATCACACGCCACCGCGGGACACAGATGATACACCAGCTCCCCGCCGCCATGACAGTTCTTCTTCACTGGATTCTTCTTTCCCTCCTCTTCCTTCTCCGTACACGCATGTCCAATCACTTCTACTTTATCTGCTTCAGTCTTCACAGTTGTGTCCATTTTCTCCTTGTCTCCATCTACTGCTTGAATCAATGGAAGCTTTAGTATTATCAGGTCCTCTTTTATGACCACTTGATCATCCCTAAAGTCTACCTCCGCTGGGGCGTAGTCTTTAGAGTTATTTTTATGAAGCAGAACTGTCTTTTTCACAATGAATCGTAGATTTCTCATAATTCGCTCTTCCCTTGTAAGCTCTACCTTTTTGTTTTTCAAAGGTTTCCGTTTAACCTCCTTAGTTTCCTCATTTGTAGCGGCAGCTTCTTTTCGATTCTCATCGGGAGTTTCATTTTCTATGCCATTAGTTGAAGGAGTTTCTTTATCTTTTTCTGTCTGTTGATCCTCATTGTTTTTACTTGATTTTTGTGTTGCCATTTCTTCCATATGGTCCATAATGTGCTTTTTAGCCAAAGAGAATTGTTCGATGCGTTTTCCACACAGGATGCACCTGCGCCTCTTCTTGTTGACGTGTGAAAGAGCGTGTCTCAAAACGTTCAAGCCTCTGTAAACTTTGTGGCAGGGTTTACACGAGAATATAACGTGAGAATACTTTTGCGTCTGGAGCTGTTTCTCTTTCCATGTCTTCTTTTCTTTTACCTGTGGAGACAAAAAGAATGAATATATGTTTTTATTTAAAGACCATAGTTGCAACTAGAGTTATTAGAGTTACTTTACATTTTCTATCATCTTGAGTAAGCAAGTTCTACTCACGACTTAAGAAATCAGCACTTTTTGAAATCATCAAAGCAGACTGTATGGCACAAAGTCACTTTAAATTTCCAACTGAATCTGGGTCTTCAAAATGTTTGCATGACTAAAGTTTGCTGCAGTGTCCAATTAGCCATTATCTATTTATTTATATTTATGTACTAATACAGTGTTACAAGAAACATTTGAGTGAAAATGCTTACCTCAGGTTTGGCCTCCTCTGTTTCCACCGGTGGCTGTGTTTCTGTTTTACTCGACTCTGCAGTGGACTCTTCAGCCTTTGGTGGACTTTCTTTGGCCTCTTCCTCATCTTCTGCTGCAGGACAAGAGCTGAGACTGTAGTTATGAAATGTCTCTATAACATTGTCCTCCATATTTAAAGGTGGTCCATCAAGCTCTGGATCAGCCTCCACTGCAGGGACACGATCTTTTGGGAGGCTGGTGTCTACTGCTGTTTCCATGGGCACTTCCTCAACAGTACTGCAGTCTTTTTCAATCTCTGCTTCATTTTTGTCAGCTATATTGTCCTCATCTTTAATGGGTTGCGGTTCACTTAATATTTCAGATGTTTCTTCCTTTTTAGCATACTCAAATTCTAGTTGTATTTCATTGTCAGGATAGCTCAATTCGAATCTTGTCAATGGCTTTCGTCCTCGCTTCTTGCCTCTGTAAAGTATCTTCCTAACTTTCGCCGCCTCTTCTGCGTCCAGCGTCTGCACTTCTTGGAGCCATCTTTTCTTTTGGCCCTTGCGTTTCAAAACCTGGCTCTTCACGCTTCTCGTCAAGTACTCTCTATTGCGGTTGAATGGGAATTTAACAGGAGCTGCGTTTTCTCTGTTTTTGTGATTGCGTCTAAGTGAATACACCGTTTTCTTGCCTGAATAATTTGGTTTGATATTATAAAAAACAACTTCTGGATCATTGTCAGCTGGTAAAACCTCATCTGCGACCAACTCTTTTGTTATTTGAGGTCTTCTTTTCCATGGTCGCCGTCCTCTCCTTTTTGGTACATTTTCAGATTGGGCTAGAGGCTTTACTTTCTCATTATGTACATTCTCAGCTGTATTGTTTATAGCCATCGTTTCATTGTTATCTGGAGGATTTGAATCTTCAATGACCTCAGTAGTAGGTTCGTTTGCACAGTTATATGTTGACATCTCTTCACAATATTTCTTCTCTTCCTCCACTTCATTAAGAACAGCAGCTTGCATTGCTTTGTCACTGATCAACTCTAAACAGTGTGTCCTCAAAGTCAGGAGGTTCCAAAACTCAGGGTCAAAACACAGACCCTCTTTTAGTTTCTGTGGATGATAAAATATTACACATATTATTATTATGTTATAAATGTATGTTAATGTATAACTTACATAGACTAAGGTTGGGGAATATACTGTTTGTTTATGGAAGTTATATTTGATTTTTGGAGTGTATGTTTGCTTAGACAACATAAAATCTGTTTGCAATTTCCCCTTAACATTAAATCTGAATAAATGCATTACTACTGAACACGCTGTTCAATAGGAAAAGTATAATAGACCTTCTTTATAGTATGAAATGAATAAATGAAAACAAAAACTGTGATATGAAATTATGGCCTTATTGCTCATTTACAACTATACACACCTGCAGTATATAAAATCGAACACAAGTCTTAAGGGGGCTGTTGCAGGGATGTAGTTCATCATCAGGATGCATGTAGAGCAGACAGACAGTGCGGTAGGCCTCTAGACTTCTCTCCTGACAGAAGACGAGCAGGGCACAGGCTCTGCAGATCTCCAGGTCGTGAGGAAGCAGGAAGGCAATGGTTTTACAAACTAACGACCAGGTCACAGTGTCAGGGTCACACAACTGCAACGCCCGGGCACACAGCTCCACACACACCTGGATACCCCCCTCACCAAGCTATGAAACACAGCAATATGCTAAATTAGTTGCTGAAATTTTGAGAGACACTTCTCTACAACAATCCTAAAATCTCCTAGGTTTAACATGGGAAACTAACACCTTCACTCCAGATACTAAATCTACTATATACTAAAAAATATAATACTGAAGAAAAACGATAGAACACCTACAACTACAAATCTTGTTGGCTTTTGTTAGAAGGTGGACATAATGAAAACACTGCTGAAATAAATAATAGTAGTGCCACACCTCTGTATTGACCAGTTTGATAAAGGGGAAGATGGCTCTGACATTAGTTGCGGAGGAGGCCAGTTGTAAACACTCAGAAAGAAAGTCTTGTCTGGATGGATGAGCTCTGAGGTACAGCCTGCTCCAAATGAACACCAGGTCCCTTAAAAAAATGACAAAATAACACAACTTTGTCTTTTAAAATTACTGTATAAACATACTTCACAACTACATCTTGCATATAACTTACCATATGTAGTACATGTCCCCATTGTGTAACTGTTGTGTAAGAAAAGTTTTACAAAGTGACAAAAGCAGCTCATCCTTCTCCACTCTCTCTGTATTACAGATGATCTCTACAGCATTACGGCCGTCAATTTCTGCCATCTGAAAACAAAGATGTCAGTGTGTCCTACAATATGCATTTACTTCAGAAATACTTTTTGTTCAGTTGACACTCACTTCTTTGTGCAAATGTTCATGTAGTGATGCTTTGTAGAGGCAGGTCAGGTACGCCTGGTGGAAGAACAGATGTTTTCCAGTTTCACTATTTTCAAGGCAGCCTTTAGAAAGTGCCAACGCTTCCTTCAGTCGTTCACAGGCCTGCAGATACCGAACACGCAGCTCCAAGAATATGGGCAACTCTGAGCTTAAGAAGTCCTCAACTGCAATACATGAAAAGGAGTCAGTAAAAATACTGTGTTTGCATACCCACATACATTTTCAAATAACCACACATTTGCTGTGATAATTAGACATAGTTTTATCCACTCACTCTGTTTTTGTGAAATAACTGCCTCTTTGAGGATTGCTTGTAACACAGGACTTTCCCAGGGGCCTCCTGTTTTGATGACCTGCCTGACGTGATGGAGGTAGACATTTCTGTGTCTCAAAAGTTGAGTATGGCACTCCTACAAAACAATAGTATTTATAATGGATATTAGTATTTACAAGAATCTTTAGGTAAGATATTGAAATTCATTAAGATATTCAATAAGATCATTTCAAAATTGTTGAGTTAACTAGAAATAACTGAGACAAATACCAAAAAAGAATCAAGAATATCTTTTAAAGGCTGCTCCCCATATTCCTCTTTGCTGAAAAACAGCAACAGTTCAAAGAAACTCCTGTAAGACAGCAGAGAAAGAGACATGTTATGTACAGTCAAACGCATGTTGTCTACACATGTTCTAATTGTCCGATGTCTATGATACACGTACAAGGCCAGACTGCTGAGGACATAGTGGATGTGCTGACAGTCATCTGGGAAGGCAGCAGTGGCTTTGGTGAAGCTGCAGAGAGCTGTTCGCAGAACCTTTAGTTGTGGGAGAGGAACATGCCATTGTCCAGTATACTCCTCCACCAGCTGGGAAAACGAAATAACATGAACAAAATCAGTTACTATCACTTTGGCACATTACCATCAGTAAACAGTTTCAGTTTCAATTTTACACAAACGGTAGGTTCACTAATCACACTTACAGTATTTTTCTATTATTTAAATACACCACTCAGACGTATGCATGATGACAATAGACATTTTGTAATGACGCAGTTTTTTGACAGCTGACTATTGTTAAAGGGTCCAACATCGACAAGTACAGTTTCAACATTTGACGTGTACTATTGTGTCATTACACACTAAAGCTTTTTACTAAAAGGTTAACTTGGCTTAAATGTAATTGTAGCCACCCATTAAAATGGCATGTTTATTTAGAATATGGTTTCAATTATATTGATCTTTTTAAATAGATTTATAAATTGTTAGCATGAAGGTTCAAATTAGCCTAAGTGGCTAGATGTCATGTAAACATATATTGGGAAACAAAAGCAACCGCTTTACTGCAACAAAAAGACTAATCAGGTGTTTTATCAAACTAATCGTATAAGAATATCAGAGCACAATCGGAGCCGGGTTTTACTAGAACAACAATGCAGAGTGTAGCTTGGTTTGAGCTTAGCATTAGCATTGAGCTGTAAACAGACGCTGATTCTGCACATAGAACTGGAGAAACGTGTCTGACGTACCTCACAAAACGCAGAGCAGTATCCTTTACTGTTCAAACACGACTCGTCTGTACAGTGTCTGTTTGACAGCGTTTCTAGAGCTAAATCAAGCCCCTCTGTTTCCAAATCACTCTCGCTGTCCGCCATACTGGAGTCAGAATCAGGCGCATAGCCTCTGTTGCCAGGTTGGGACAGTACTATCCCCCTTTTCAATATCGACAGAAATTACCAACAAGGCAACCCAAAGATTACAATGGTAGTTTTTCAAACATTTACCAAATATCACGAGTCGTCAATAAATATTTTTATTCAGAAGTATATTTACTCGATATTTTGTAAATGGAAAAGATGAGTATTTTTGAAATAAACTTGTCAAGAGGCAAATGGTCCACTGCAGCCATTTGGTTCACAAATCAAAGAGACCATGGGCAGAACCAGTACCGCAGTCCATGGAGTTTATAAATGGAGAAACTTAACTCTGAATCAGGTTATATATGAAATATAAATTATAAATACTTTGCTACTGTATAAGACTTATTGCCTAAACTTTGCCTTTAAATATGCTTGGTTAATAACAAATACGAATAATGCAGCGCCACCTAGTGTCTGGTGGTACAAATATATCAGAATGGGCGAAATGATGGATATGGTTAAATATTTTGATTATATGCAATGTATGGAGAGTTTCTACATTAACAAATGGTATAATTTGGTTGGGTTTGGTCAAATTGGCCTTCTGGTTCAAAAATTTACAATAAATTGAGAAGGAATGGTGTATCATTTCCCATGCATTGTTTGGAATATCCTGTGCTTTTTAAAGTGTTTTTATTTGTATGATTTATTTGTTCATGATATTTCTCCAAATAATATATTATGTAGGCTTTTATTATTTAGCTTGGCCAAACACGCTAGTTATGTCTGAAAATGGTTCTAGGTTATTGCTTTATGTTAAAATAAAACCTATTTTAAAGCCAAATCGACATTATTGTCTCACTAAATGTCTGCAAGTGTCTCAGGATATGTAGGCGTATAGGCCTATTATAATTATTTATAATTATAGGCTACATATTGTGTACTTGAAACAAATTTGTTGGCAACACTGTCGTTCTGATGGATCCTGGTTATTCTGTAATTTACATTTGAAAAACTTCAGATGGCTCCTTTAATCACAAAATCTGTAGTATCTATTTTAGCCACAAGGGGGTGCCATTATACCAACATATTTGCTGTTGGTGCTAATTTACAGAGAGTTGTGGGTAAATTTAAATCCCCCGTTCTTCTTTCAAACTTGTGCTATATGTAAATGTTATCTGAACTGCACTGATAATTGGACAGTAAAGAGTATTTTAGACAGAAGACATTTAATAAAATGATGACCACTTTCATTAGTGAAGTGTTTATTGAATATTTGGACAGCAGGGAGAGACAAAAACAACAGTGTACAAATACTGGTCATATCTGTCAAAGATGTACACAGTATAAATGGCTCACTTCATTTCTCTGGCACAGAGGACACCCTCACACTGGACTCAGCCACAATGTTTTCATCAACATTTGATGTGCCCTCTCGGAGGCAGTAAAGAAATAGTAGTTCTATTCCAAGTACATGAGTGGGAGGGCTGTAATGAGGAATCCTCCATTGGTGACTCTCACAGTCATTCTCCTAATGCTGGTGAAGGATGAGGTGTGAGGATGGTTACTTAATGGCTTAAGGTAAATAAATATGTACTAAATAAATCTTTTAAAGCTTATCAATATCCATTTTATT
>JAVQKG010333509.1:0-11068 GCA_036025885.1 Hypseleotris bucephala | reverse complement strand
GTAGATCTGGCAAAAACTGTTATAACTGTTATATAGAGTTATAGCATTTAAAAGTTTTCGCTTAATTAATTAATAACTTAATTAATATTTATCGCAGATGTACCCAATTTTAATCACCTCTTCCTTAAACCAGTCCTGACCTTCCCTGAAAGTTACATCCAAATCCGTGCAGCAGTTTTTGCGTTATCTTGATCACAGACACGCACGCACACACACGCCAACGGAGGCAATCACATAACCTCCTGGCGTTGGTAACAATAAGAGTATTGCTCTGGTGCACTGCCCTCTAGTGGTCTCTTTGATACTTACATTCAAAACTACTACACATATACAAAACCTAATGATACGTGGACATTAATGTGTATTACCTGTAAGTCAGGATTTGCAGCAGCTTTTTGCAGCTCTGCATTGATGATTTTCTCCGTTTTCTCCCTTGCTGCTTGCTCTACCATGCGCTGGCTCAGCACAGACAACTTTGCTAGAGCTGAAGATAACTCCTCTGTGGCCAAAGCTTGCCGTGCTCGGTCCTATGTACACAGCAAGTTCATTAACTTTGTCAAACTGAATTAAAAGTCTTACTTTACTTGTTTTAATGTGGTATATATATACTTTACCTGCCAGCTCATTGCCCTTTCAGTCAGACACTGGAGGGCCTCTCCCTCTGGTAGTCGAACCGGTAACTTCTGCAATAAAACTAAAAGTGACAGTATAGTCTCTAGCCTTGGCCTCCTTGACCTTTGACACAAGGGACACAGAAATTTAGAGTCTTTGCTGTTGCTCTGCCAGCCCACTCCCAGTTTCTTCTGGGTCCCTGTTTTAGGCAGAGGGACACAAGCCCCATGAAACCAGTCCTTACACAGCTCACACTGCAGCATAAACCCACTGGCTGTTTTTCGACACAGGCAGAACTTCACTTCCTCAATGCGATCGGCCATGGCCATTTTGGCTAAATTGGCAGCGCGTAGAGAATGAATGGCCTCCACTTCTTGCTGCTCTTTGGCTTTAAAGGTTGCTACAACAGTGGAAGGATCCCGCACCTCCTCAAGGCTCTCCTCCAGGTCACTCAGTGTCTCTGGGTCAAAGCCGACTCTCTCTTTCTCCATCAGCTCCCTCACACGTTTCCTTTTGCTCTTACTGTTGCCATAGACACCGATGTCTACACGAGGACTCAGGACCTATTACAACAGATGCACAGAAGGTAAATGACAAAATATACACACATTGTTCTAAAAAAACTGTTTGATTTATACAATGCCAAATTACACCCAAACATATCTTCAAAAGGCAGCACCTGGAGTAATGTATATGTAGAGTTTTTCTTGAGAAAAGTCCGGGCAGTCCTCTCCCTCCAGGCTCGGGCAGCAGCCACCTGAGACTCCACCTGGGCCAAAGGGTCTAACCGGACAGGAATAGACCGACCTCGGGCAAGCAGGCTCTCCAGCTGCTCCAAGTAGGCATAGCTGCTGCCACTCTACATTATGAAAAACTGTGTTAAACCTCATAATAAATAGGTTAATACACAAATTCAGTCATTATTTATTTGAGCTTACTTGAATTGCATCCACTTTGCATGTCCACTCCCTAGCTTTCAGTAGAGCATCTTGAAGGGCCAAAATATTAGGCAGGTATGCTGGGATATGCCTGGCTTCAATTACAATGCTCTCTAAGGTCTCCATACTGTGACGAGGTCTAACAAGTAGAGAAGGGCAAAAAAAATTGTTAAATCATTCAAAACACCTTATGGAATTACTGATAATGCAGTCATTATTAACACTAAATATTACCTGGCCTGTAGACAGGCCAAGGCCTTATCCTCCCAGCGCTCTGAGACAGTGAGGATCTCTTGTAGTTCAGCCATAGCTTTCTCAACAGCATGATGAGGAGCCAGTCCCACACCCGAGTCTATCAACCTCTTCATCAGCTCCAGAGTGACTCGATGAGGTTCAGCCAACGTGACACGAACCTAGAATTTATTGAAAAATAATTATATTTATGTTAGATGAGAAAACACCATCCCGATAATATTTAGTTGATCACCCACCTCATCAAGCCAGCGAGCCTGCTGGAGCTCCTGTTTGAGCCGAGGAAGTTCTGGAAGCTCTACATCCAGACCGCTGCCCAAGTCCAACAGAGACTGCAGCTTTGAGGAGTCAGGCATCTCGTCTGACAGTGCCACCTGGGCTCGCTCATGGAAGTCCTCCACATTCTCCAACAACTCCTGCAAACACACAATATCACACAAACAAACATTCAGACATATAACATTCTGGGTACTGCAGTAAAGCACACTAATCTAAGAAGGGAGTTCGACCTTGACTTGTCTGGCCTGGCTGATAATGCAGGGAAGCCTGTTGAGCTGGTCCACAAAGGCCTTCAGCTCATCCACCGTCAGTTTAGTACGATTTCTACTGCTATCTGAACGCAAACGGGTGCTGCAACATTCACAAACACCAGTGATTATTGAAGTGCATCATAGTGTATTTTTAAATCTGTGACAATACTATGCACTATACACTGACCTGTGTCTCTGCTTTCGACTGAGCAGCAGCTGAGCCACAGAGGAACATGTCTCTGCCTCTTTGACCATCTCTCTAAGGCGACGAAACAATGCATTCTCTGGGTACTTCCTATCCTCAGCATCCTCTAGCAAAACCTTAAGCTCAATGAGATCTAAAGGAAAGAGACAAGCAATTAATGACCAGTACTTTAGAGACAATTGTGACACTAATAAAATATGTTAGAATAAATGTTTCTACCTTTCTTGTTTTTCTGATCTGCTCCTAGGGCCTCAGTGACTCTTTTAGCCCAGGTTTCATACGACTGAGCTCGTGTTTTGACCCCATATAACATATTAGGAAACTCTTCCAGATCATAGCGATATCTGAAACAATACAAACACAATACAAATGGATGTGTAATGAGATTCAGTAAGCAAAGCATATACACATTTTTGACCCATTTGGATTTGGTGAAAAAAAATCTCACCGCAAACATTTGCTTCCCATTTGACAGTCACAAAGCTCAGCAGCGTGGTGTAGACAGACGAGGCGGTCAGGGCTACAGGAGCAGGTCAGAGCAGACAAGAAGCATGTGGTCTTACACTTGTGGCACTGACGCTCATCATCAGGAAGCAGCTCAAAAACCTCCTGCTCTGACGACAGCACCCCCTGCATGAAGACAGAGAAGTCTTTAATTGTTTTGCATGTAATGTATTAGTAAGATAACCAACCATTACAATTATTCTTATATTTTAGCTCAACATTAATATAACTTCTGTCAATTTACATTGGGTTGAACAAACTGATACAGAATGCAACTGGGTAGACTCTGAAAACGAACTACTAAAAATACTGATAAATTACCATTTCTTGAATAGCCTGTCGAAGCTGAGTCTCCTCTTTCATCATTTCTCCCATTTCTTTAAAGACAGCAGCAGCCAGTTGTACATCCAGACTCTCTGGATCTGCAGCCATTTTACAAAGGAGCTCTTCATGTGAGAAGACACAATATCTATGAAGGCGTCTGTAGTGGGCCACACACTGACGACCCAGAGGTAACTGAGAAGAAAAGGGAAAAAAATACATGTAAATTATCACAAAAATGGAGGTTTTAAATTTGCCACATGATCCTCAACAAGATGAGTCTCCTTTTCCTTACCCAGTCTGCAGTACAGAAGTTGACAGCTTCTGCAAAGTTGTATCCTTGATTAAAACCACTGTGGTATGCTCTGGGAAAGGTCACCACAAACTCTCCTGCACACTGATTTGTCCTGTAAACCTAAGACAGACATTACAAATGAGGTTGAAACTACAGTATATGCCTTACAATTTCTTTCAGCACATATTTAGCTTGTGATGCTGTAGCTACATACAGGGACCCCATGCTCCATGAGGATATTTGGGTTCATGATTGTGACCAGTTGATGAAGGAGGTCCGGCTGAGAGTCAAAAAGCTCAGGAGCAAGTTTCTTCATCACAGCCTCGAGCTCCTCTGCTGCTGAGGCAGGAACCCCATACCAGGTCTTTGGCTCTCCCCTGGTAAACACAGGAGAGTAAAGTTTTCTAATAAATGAACGAGTATAACTACACCTGTTTCCACTATTGTCCAATTCTATTTTGTTGTTCTGTTCTCACCAGTGCAGGAAGTTGATAGAATAACTCCAGTGGTCCTCGATGTGCCAGCAGAATGAGGAGAAACACATGCCCACATAGAGCCAAGGCACCTTCATCCCAGAGATGTCCACATTGATGTGAGCCAGGACTGACTGCTCCAAAACAGGCATGTTGTTCAGGTTCCAGCCAGAGTTGGCATAGTCCTAATTAAAAAAGTGTTTTCAGAGTGCTTCTACACCTTGTATTTTAATATACGTTTTTACATACTTTATTTACTAACCTCTTCATCACCCAGCAGCCTTCTCTTGCCATCCCTAATGGGGAATCCACTGCCTACATCCTTTGAGCTGATGTCAGCTCCATACTCTACAATAACATCCTCCTCAATACTGCTGACCAGGCGCCAAAACTCTTTCTCCACCAACTCTGTAGGCACCATCTTAAAAATAAACAGATTAGAATTTAGAAATTAACATCTTTTTTACACAGTTATTACAAAACTATTTTTGGTAATCAAGCAGAAGTTGCCAAAAACAACACTCCACCAAAGCCATAGCTAATTGTTTAGACATTTGATTTCTATCGCAAATTTCACATACATGAACTGGCATGTTGAAGTAGTCAGACTTGAACTGGTCAGCCATCTCTCCGAAGCTCTGAAGAGTGTACTCCCTCACAGCCTGCTCAAAGCCAAATGCCTCCCTGGGTTTACTGCACTCCTGTATGGCATTAAGGAAATATAACAAATGTTAAATATTTTAACAATAAATGTACTGTATAAGATGAAAGTAATTTGTATTTTGCTCACTGAAGTACCTAACCTGACCAAATTTGTTGTACAATCTTTGTGCTTAGTGACAATGAAAAGCATTCTGTTTATACTTTACCTCTGCAACACATTTTGGGCACCTCCAGTCTCCCTTTGGCACATCTTGTAGAGGTGGAATGAGGCAGAAGGTGTGGTAGCTGTCATCACAACCATCACACAACAGGAGTCTGTCCTCTTCATCACCTCGTCCACACACCAGACAGAGGTACAGGTCAATCTGAAGAAAAAAAGCAGTTTAAACATCTGATAACAGACATATCCAGGCAGATGCACCAGATATACTCACAAAGTTGACTTCAAGCGTTTCTTTACGAGGTCTCATTTTGATGGCAAAAGCCTGGGCTTTAAGGGGTCGTTGTTTTTTGCTGAATCCATCATCTGACAAAGACAGAAAATCATATGAAACAGGTAGAGTATTGTATGTCATACATAAAATCCTTATAGTTTTTTGTATATAACTAGGCCCTTGTTGACAAACCCGACAGCAAAGAGTACATTAGTGAAACAGCCATATGTCAGCCCTAATGCTAAGCCAATCAGACAAGTAATCAGGGGCCCTTGCCCCCAAACCATAATAAATATGGGAAGGGTTTATGTAACTTTATTGAGTTGTCTGAATGTTTGAGAAGAGTGTTTGTAACAATTTTAAAAATTTCCCTAAAGCGTGTTTTGCCGATATAATGAGTCTTACCAGTTGATACAATTTCTAGGTCGACCATCTTAGGACTTGTACCAAAAAGTTTGATGCTTTTAGGATCCTTGTTTTCTCTCTAACAAAAAAACAACAAAGCAAATGTGTGAGTAATCTTCATTCAATAATAACACCCTAGTGCACTAAATGTGTCATAGTTTTTACCTCAGATTTAATGCGTCTGGAGCGTCTCTCAGGCACTAGTCTGTCTTTGGTTTGAACTCCATCACTACCATCATTGTCCTTTTCCTTATCTTCCTCTTCATCTTGCTCCTCTTCCTCCACAGCCTCCTCTCCGACCCCTTCGTCTACATCCTCACCTTCATCAGTATCCTCGTACAATCGCTGGATGCCCTGTAAATAAAAAAACAAGAAATATTTCAAGCATTTACAAAAGGTGGACATAGTGTTTTGAAAAGTCCCATAACTCACAGTCAATGTGGCCCCAGTCTGGAAGAGCTCGTAGGGGTAAAGGATCCTTTCGTAATGGGAGCGCAGCAAAGAACCAGTACCTTTTCCAGGGGGGAAACCCATTCGGCTGGACACTTTGGACCATTTTTTCTCTTTACACACCGTCTCAAAGCCCCCTTCAGATGATACTGTCTGTAATTGGCATGATTATTACAACTAAACAAACATGTATGACCTTAAAAATATCAGCCTACATTCAAAACACATTGCTATATCCCTCAAAATTAAGTGTATTTTTTTCTCTTGTTTTTTATTTATCATAAACCCTCTCAAAGTTTGTAAACAGAATGTTCTAAATTCCAGAACCTTTTTAACAAATGCCAATCACTCTGTTACATGATGCCTGGCCTACAGTTTGTGGCATAATTCTTAATTTGTAGGTTTTACTGGAGACATGCTTACAGAAATATTGATGACCACAATAGTTTTTTCATTGTATGCACTATACACGGAATTATTATTACCACAAATCTGACTTTTTTTGTTGCATCAATGCAACCACTTAGTTTTCTTCATGGTTTATTATAATTCCCTTTTTTTTCCTGATTTTCTTCTGTTTTCAACTCATTAACCGTTCGATTTTTGTCATTCAAACTTTAAAATATTTCTCAGTTCAAGGAAAGAGGTGCTATTACTGTTGGTGGTTCTGCCATGTATGTTTTTTGTGGTATTTACCATTTTATGCCACAATTTTCCCATTCATTTCCTATGGAAATTCTGCAAATTCATACTTCTTGCAAATTTTAACCTTTTTGTACCATTCAAACTTTAAACAGATGCAACCACTTGCAATGGCACAGCCACTGCCCATTTTCTAGTTCACTTTTGCACTTTCATCTTCATTCTGGAATTCCACATTTGATTTCCTCTAAATCTTGTCGTTATTTACCTTGCTCAGTTGATAAAGATCCAGAATTTTTCGCTCCACGTGAGGAAATCTGATTTTGGAGCCCTGCAACTCCCAGAACTTTGCAATTTGATCCAGAAAGTTCAGCTTAACACGAGTGAGAGCCTGAACAAAAAAATATGAAGAAAGATGAAAACAATAAAAAAAAATAAAAACTAGTATCAAAACTGCAAAGCAAATTCATTATAATAATATTTATGCTGCAACTACTGTAATAGATATGTACATGTATAATATTATGACCTCTTGATGCCACTGGCTTTTACAATGTTCATGAATCTTTTTAATTGATGAAACTTTTGTGGTTTTATAAAAGTTAATTATGCTTAAATTCTATTCAACTTAATAGATCAAACTGTAGTATGAAAACCTAAAGCTTTATCAGGCAGCAACCAACACATACCCGTGCAGTAAACAATAAACATCATACTATAATGATTCTCCAAACTCACCTCAAGTTCATTAAGCCTCTGTACTCTTGGAGTGAAGCGAAAGTTGCGTACATCACAAGCAAAGGGAGGCTGCCAGTCCTGAAAAAACAAAAGAAAACAGCTACAACTCACACACATCCAAACGAATGGGGAAGTGTCTCATTAAACCAGTTGGCTTACAATATTTAAGATTCCTGACTATCATAATGGTTATTGTTTTAATGAAAGCCAGCTATCAGATAATGGCAAAGAAGTCTTGCTGGAACTGGCAGACGAAAGCTTTTCTACACTAAAAACCTTGTCCAGATGCCCTTTTAAACTTTCAGGATGAATTCTAACTGGATGAATGACAACATTCGCAGTCGTCTTATGGCAAAACGTAAATTCTGCAACAGACCATGTTTCTTTTTCTGTTAACAGCTAGTAATACAATTATATAGGACTATGTGACACTTGATATTAAACAAGAAACATAATAACAAGAGAAAATCTATATAGATAGACCATTGAATGCAATTTTCAACAAGTTTACCTCAGGAGGGCGAATCTTGCAGATTCCCGTTTTCTCAGCAATGGGTCTGATCTTGTTGATAAATCCTAAAGGATCCGAAAATTCCTCCCAACTGGGCTCAAAGACTGGGCACTCAGGAGGGGGTACAAACTCAGTAAAGATAGACATGTTGGGGTGATGCAAGGATAGTCTTTAAAAAATAAAAAGCTCTCATCCAATCTTAATAATCCATGGTTGTTTCCTGTATTTATTGTCTTGTTCTAAGTTAAACATTCGTGTCCACGTTGATCCATGTAGTTGGTGTATCGAGCACAAATCGCTTCAGTGAGCCATTACGGTTGGATTCAATATCCTGTTTGTGCACTGATATTAAGAGTTTATCCTTCACATACACGGCATTAGTAGAAAAAGACCCAGGCCAGAACCGAGAGTCTCTACCACCACTCCCTTACATACACGTCTGGGACCCAGCAGGGTTGGACTTCGCAATAGCTTCGGTGATCAAATTAAACTCTGCCGCAGAAAGTCATCGCAGTCCTTTAAGTTCAAAATAAGAGTAAAATCACTTGATTTAACAACGTTAGTCGTCGTACCATTATGGTACAAAGCTAACATGCAGATGTCTCAGAGATGATGAATCTCAACCACAACAAAGTCACCCCAGGTTAGCCTCAAAGTCGACTGCCCAACATTAGCGACATGCTGATGATGGAGGTAGAAGCGTTAATCAAAACTTGATTTCGTGTCCGGTTGTTTGAGCTCATAATACAATCACAAGAAGCACCAACCGTGCATTGTTGAATGATGCCCTCTCCCCTTATAGTAGACCCCATTCAATGAAGCGTTGACATTAGCATTTAGCTAATTTTGTAGCTATTGCTACAATTAGCTAGCTTTCCTCCTCCTGTTAGGTAGCAACATTCCCAGTTGTGAATACAATTATAGCACTTTATGTCCGACAGCTATTGATTGTAATTTTGGTGGCTATTTTTGAAGTTGTTATTATGTTTGCCGAATATTATAAAGGGGCGTTGTGTATGTATTCGCCCCGTCTGTTACAGCATTAGCATCAGGACTAGCCACTAGCAGCTAGCGTGTGGGAGCTGTTTGCCGATGCCTTCACAGTACCTCGGGAAATTAAACATGATATTACATAATTGGTAAACAAACATACGAGTAACGCCACCGAGTATAATCGGTTTTGCTTATGTGTATTTGGTAAAATATTACAGCTTAAACCTCTGAGACAACAATATATATATATTTTCTGTATTATTATTTATTTAACAATGTTTTATTAAAAACAACAATACTAAAAACTGAAACCTTATAAAATAATAACAATTTAGCATGTGACATTGTTTTATTAAAATTAAAAATTACATTTTAAAATATTTAAAAATAAATAAAATGGACAGTGAGTGTTTCCCCATTAAAGTAAAGTCATCATCTAGTAGTCATCATGAAATGGATATTCTGGATGGTCAGACCACCTGTTTAGTTCAGAAAATAAATAATAAAATCTTGATTACATAACTTAAAGCATTTATTTTGTCTAAAAAACAAAACAAAAAAATCTTTCTTACATGAGCAGTTCCACAAAACGTATGTTCTTGTTCAAGCCCTCAATATCGTCCATCTCAGCCTCAGTAAGAGAGAAATCAAATACCTGAAGACATATTTTTTAAATTGAATTTTTGTGCTTAAGGTGGAAGTGTACTATATGGATGTAAAAATTACATCTGATCAACAAACCTGAAAGTTTTCTTGGATTCGAGCTAGAGTGAAGCTTTTTGGGATGACCACTACTCCTCTTTGTACATTGAACCTCAGGGCCACCTGAGCTGTAGTCTTGTTGTACTTCTTAGCTACTGATACAAGCAGCTCATCCTCTAACATTGGAGGACATTTTAGATTTACCCTGTTGTACATACACAGAAAAATGTGACATTTTCACAAAAGCATTTGATATGTCTGATGTTATAGAATATATGTATACAAATGAATCTGTAAGCCTGATATTAATTAATTGATTTATTTTGCCTTACCATGTAGGATCCCTAGATGTCCCCAGAGGGCTGTATCCCACTATCACTATTTTATTTTGTCGACAGTACTCCAGTAACTTGGGTTGAGTAAAATAAGGATGACATTCGACCTATTAAAAAAAATCAGAAAATGCATTACTTATTACTTTACTTGACTGTTTACTATTTTCTTTTATATTAAAGTGAAAAAAAAAGATTTTTACCTGATTTGACACTGGCTTATGTTTGAGCCCAGGCTTGTTCAGAATTAACTCTAGTTGTCGTTTGTTGAAGTTGGAGACTCCTAAAGACTTCACCAAACCAGCATCTTTGCACGCCTCTAAAGCCTTTAAAAACATAAATGTGTAGACAATAAAGCAAAGGGGAAACATTAGACTTTGAACAAGCATGCATAGATCAGGCCTACTGACCTTGAATGTGTTTAATGAATATCTTTGTGAGAAGATTATTATTGTTGCAAAAAAAAACTCTTTAAATAAATAATGAATTTGACATACCTCCCATGTGGCACAAAGGTCTGTTTCATGATATATATACTTTCCATTCTCATCTCTGGGGTAGTATGTCTCTCCTGGCTTCAAATAAAAATGCAACAATGAAGATTAAAGTGATATTTTCATTTTTATTCATTATTTGCTATATAAACCTTGAAGGCTGTTGGCATCTCCACAATGTAAAGATCTACATAATCCAGCTGCAATGTCTTTAAAGTTTTCTCCAAAGCAGGCCGAACAAGTTCTGGAGGATGAAATGTATTCCACAACTATATATTGAGTGCAGAAAGGGTAGATGATTTGAGCACAATTATATTTCTTTGTCAGTAGAGAAAATGACCCAGATAAAGTCCACCTGGCTTAAAGCAACACTAGGTAACTTTTCCACATTTTGTAACCACTATGGTAGTTATATCGGCGAAACGCGAGAATCATGTCCGTCCGCAGATTGGCTGTGTGACCGCGATAACTCAAGAACGAAATGCCGGATCACTTTGAAACTTTGCAGATACTTAGACCTTATAAGGACGCTGAACTGTATCGATTTGGGTACATCTGCGATGAATAGTAATTA
>JAVQKG010333463.1:0-10440 GCA_036025885.1 Hypseleotris bucephala | reverse complement strand
ACATTGTACTTAATGAGGTAGATACAATGTAATTAAAGAATTATGTAAAATAAAGTGTGACCTAAATTATTATATCTGTGCAGGTATTTAGGGCAAATATAAAACAATTATATATTTCTTTGTAAGGTAATTTGGAAAGAATCTGGGTAAAATTAAACAAATTATAGAATCAGTGCACCAAGTTAGGTGAGTGCAAAGCATTATTATTTTATATTTGACATTTAAGACTATCTCACAGAATAATAATGTGAGACTAAAAAGCTAAAAAAAATCACTAAGGAATCCGCGGCAATTAGCTACCATTTTGTGATGAAGCACTCTATATTTTATATCGACTAGTAGATGCAAAACAGGCCATTGTGAGAGAATCTCATTACAAAACTTAGATTTTCTCTATTTAAATCAGGCCACTGGTGCATCTAATAGGGTCCAAATGGAGTCAGTGTGTTTATGATCAAATGCTTTTTTACCCAAGTGCATAGTCTCGGTCACTACCCCCATTCAAGTTGGCTACACAGTAAATTTGGACTCATAAAAAATATCAAGAATTGTCTCATAGTGAGTGAACAAATGAATTCTTGTCTGTCTTGTCTGAATTCCTGTCTGTCTCTAACTGTCAGCCCAGAGACTAACTGGTCCAGGGTATGATCCCACATAAAGCCCATAGTTGTCAGGAAATTAAAAATTAGCAAGCAAAATATGTCAAATGAATATGTATAGGCTATTTTAATGGTCAAAACACACTTAAAAAAAGTTCTCAAAAATGATTGGCCAATAAACAGCGTAGTTCATAAATATATTACTTGGTGTAACTTTGAAGTTCAAGGCGTTTGTTCTTTAGATGTTTTAGGTCAACCAGTTTTAGTACAGTACATTGAAAACAGTCTTTTACCATAAACTGGAGCTGTTTGAATAAGCTGTAGCTACTGCCACTCTGAGCACATCTCCACAAAAATATTGGCAGAAGCTATTTATTTGGAGGATAAGGCATAAAACATATTAGCATAATCTGAGGGATGCGGCAGCTGCCCCGCAACAACATCAGTTCATTTGGTTTAATTTCGCTCACACAGTTTCTATGCACAAGCCAAGTATTCAGCTGGTGGTTCATATTGAAAGCATTTTATCTATGGCTTTGGCTTTGTGACATCTTTTTGACAGGATTTGGGTAAAACTGAGCAAATTACAAAATCATGGTCTAAGTCAGGTCCAAATGATAACATAAAAATGAGCTCTACCTGGTCTATCAAAACTAAACCAGTACAAAGCAAGAACTAAACCAGGTCCAAACCAGAACTAAACTGTTTAAACAAGGATCCATGTCTAAAACAGGACTAAACAAGCAAGCCTACAAAAACGCAATGGTTTCCCACAGCTCATAATGGTCAAAGATGCTGTCTTCATTCACTGTCATTGTGAAAAACAATTTTTGGACCTCTCAAAGTATGTGAAGACAAAATGTTCTGATTCACATTTATTATTAGCATGAGTGTATCCATTGAATCTCATCTGTTCATTTAGAGAGCATGCTTTAAAGGAGACATACACAGTATTTAGCCTATATGTTGTTTTATAGCAGTGGTAAAAAGAGAAAGTCACCCGAGTAGGTGTAGGCTTTTAGATGAGTGTGGCAATACGGTGATTCAAGTCTCCAGGGACCTCTTGCCTTTGTCTAAAAGGTAGCCGGAGGCATAAAATAACGTGTCATGTTATATGTATAGTGTACTGTGAAATGTGGTGTTTTTAGACATGGGTTCCTTATACTCTCACTTTGCAGCTTACATAGTGTTTTTCTCTATCACAGATACAGGACACAATACTACTATCTTCACAACTACACTGTAAAACTGCATGTTAACCATACTTACAATATAGTATTTTACAAACCAATTGTCTTGAAAGGACTATGTAAAGTAATTATTTATCGATTTCAAATTACTGACAATTGGAAAGGTTTATTTCTGGTGGTATGTATTTAAGTTCAACAGCAGTTTTTGACAGGTGCAATTGGCTTTCCTCTGTCAGGGCTCACAAGTTAGGGGTTAGCTACTACTCAAATGCCCCTATCTGTCTCTATATTTACTTTATTTGGCATGCAAATTAGATGTATATCTTTGCCATGGAGGCTAAACCAGGTTGTGTGTTCCCAATAGGATTCATGCTGATGTGCTTTCATTGTTCTGTTCTGCCTGTTTGGTTGCATAGTAAATTCATGTTTGTTGAAAATCACCATACAGCTTATTTCTGTGGTGTGGTAAAATTGTTTTAAAAAAATTAAACTATTTATCCATTCATGCCTTTTCTTACTTATTCTTGTCAGGGGTTAGTAGTAATTAGCAATTATGTGCCTAGGTAAACCTGGACAACAATTAACTCTCTCTCAAATTAATTCACTATAAGACCAATTTAGAATCACCAATTCTCCTAACACATGCAAGTCTTTGGATGGAGTGAGGAAGCTGGAGTAGAACCAACATTAACACAGGAGGGGCATGCTGACCCAACCCACTCACTCAGATACAAGGTGTTCTGGCCAGCCTGTGTTTTGAACCCACAGCCTCCATGGTAATTCTTCATTTTATTGGAAAAAATAATAAAATAAGTAAAAGGACACTAAGAGAAGTTAGAGAACAATGCAAGAGAAGAAACTTAGAAACTTAGAAACTCTGAGTGGAGTCTTCTTCTATACTGTTCGTGAATGTATTGGTGAATAAATGGTTGCCTGTGTCAGACCTGCAACAAACTGGCAATTTAAGTATTTTTCATCATGTTGTTAGGGGAGGAGGCTCTTCTCTTTCCATTAGATTACTATAGAACAACTGCCCACTCTAACACTGCATTGTTCAAAGACGCTATAGTGCAAGTGTGGAAATATCTGAAATCTGTTTTGACATGTGTTGATGATTTATGTTTTTCCCAAAGCAACTTGTAAAAAACAAGGGTCAATTGATTCCACAGTGATTGAAAATGGGTTCACACTGTTTGGGGGGAAGGGAAGTTATCCTGCTGCTAAGGCCAGCCAGATATTGTCGACTTATTCAATAAAAGTGGATTTGTTCTTTAGTAACTTCTCTATGGGTCTCTTCCTCTGTGGCCCAGCCTGCCTCAAAACAGCTTCACAGTCCATAGACCCCAAACCCTGTGGGCCTTGAGCGCCATCCTCATCCATCATCCTAAAAGGGGAAAGGGAGATTCACGCTTCCTGAGGGCACCAGCCATGGCAAGGGCCGTCAGCCAATGGTGATTGATGGGCAGGGTTAGGATGGCGGGACACCTGGGCAAATGCATACAGCTTGTCTCAGGAGTGTCTAAGCTCCACAACAGCGGCTGTGAAGGGCTATACTACTGCACTGGTGGGATATGCGGCCTACAGAGGATCAGAAACCCGGTGCAGGTGCTATGAGACTTAGTAAGTTTAGGGGGCAAATGTATACAGATGTGGGAACGCTTACAAAAACATAACATCCTATGAAATATGAAAAAAGTAAAAAAAATAAAAAATAAAAAAGTATCCAATACTCAATACATACATTTAAAAAAAACTGAATTTTTGTTTTCTATCATTTTTATGGTTCATAGCAATAAACAAATTTCTCCTATTACCCTTTGGCATGGTAATGTGTGTCTACTGTGAATACTGGCCCTGGGGCTCCCTAATTACAACTTTACAGCACTGGCTGGGGGTGAAAGTTCTCTGTCAGTCGGCCGCTTCTTCTTGTTAGCAGCATCACTTTTTCATTGGACTATAGCAGTGCAAGTCGTGCAGACACACACACACTGACATCATGATTCACAATTTAGTAACTAAGCAACAGGAAGCATCACAAGCTGACCACTGACACCACCATCGTAACAGAAATAGTGCATCCTTCTACCCATTCTTTCTGTCTTGTTCACTCTGGTTTTCTATAGATATAACTTTATTATCTAGATGCGTTCATCCTCCTCTGCAGCTTACTCCACCTACTATTTCACTGCAAACACGTTGTGCTGCTAACCCATCGTCTATGTCTTTTTTTTTTACCTGCGTCTTCTCTCTCTTGTTTTTAACATTCCCACATGGCTCTTCAGACACAACCACAAACTATTGTTTTTGAGTCTGCTTTTGTATATTTTGTCAGCTCCAGATCCTTTAGCACTATCTTGCATTCACTCAGTCATCATTCTTGTGACCTTTGTCATTATTAATGCCAGAATCTCTGACGCTAGGAATGGGTAGACAGACTGTTGACAGACATCCATTTGTTCTCCTTTTATAGTATGGGTAGATTAACAAATTCTCCAAATAAATGAAAACAGAAAGAATCCAAGCTAATACAGAAAGGACATACAGACTCCTCTTAGAAGAAGCAGGCACAGTGATATTTTATGGTAAACCAACATCACTTAAATGTCTTATGCCCATTTAGGTAGTTTGACTTAAAATCCTCATTTGAAACATACTCATACCAAAGGTTCCTGTGTAATAATGGCTTACACTTATATAGTGCCTTTCAAGAACCCCAAGCACTTTACAATTAAGTCCATTATTCATTTACTCCACAGTCATACACTGGTGGTGGCAAACTACTTCTGTAGCCATACTGTGCCTACAACTTCTTCAATCAGGCCAACATTGTAAATAGGAAATTGTTCTTAATGCTTTGCCTGGTGAAATAAAGGTTAAATAAAAAAAAATGTATAAACCACCACCAAACAAATGTTTCCATAAACTATTTCTGATCCAGTATGCAGTAGGCCTAAGTGTAACATGCCTGATGACGTCTCCTGATCATCCCTCACCCTTCACCTGATTCAGCTCACTTCTGCCCTGCACTTTCTCATCCATTTTTATACCGGTCGCCTCCTTGGCAGCTTGTGGCCCTACAGAAGACAGGTGTGTGTTTCACATGCTATTTGTTCTGCTGCTTTGTCATTCGTCGGTGCACTGGCAAACATTATTAATCATCAGCGGTCCCTTTGGCTTCATGTTATTGTGTCTTTGGGCTGATGTTTTTCAAAGCCTGTTGGCAGAGCCTCTAGCCTCCTAGCCCCAGGTGCAAACACATACACAACACAAACTCACACACACACATACATGAAGAAAACATCAGTCTATGGCTGTGTTGTGCTGTAGGAGCTACACTGTATGTGAACACTGAACTGCAGAGAAAACAACAGGTGTCATGTACTGTGTATGAGGACTGGGGTCTCAACATGTTCTAACCTATATGTATTTTTAAATGTATTATGCTAACAGTCTTTAAGCCTAAATGCACATTTCTGTATGCAAACTTGATCAGTTTGATAAGACAGCCCATAAGATTGTTGTATTTTTCCTCATGTACATTGGAAGCAACTTCATTCAATATGTGCTGTAGCTAACATTGCCATTTTCTCCCATCCGCTGATTGTCTCTATGCCTTAATAACATTTCCGGCACCGGGTGACTGTTCCCCTACGACCACAGCCACAAATACAATACAACACTAAGACATTTGTTTAAGATGAGCCTAGGCTACCAACCACATATACTCCTACGGCATTTCTGTTAGCCCACACACAAGGACATCCATTTTCTTTTATGACAGGCTTGTGTGTGTGATGCTCTGGACTGTATGTTTTAAAGTTTAACAGAAGGAAAAGCACTTATCTAAAAATTCCTGACTAAAGCCAGACCCACAGATAATGTATTTCTAAATCCATCCCTCATTTCAAACACGGCTGTTGCCTTTAGGCTACGTAGTGAACAAAAATCATATACTGCCCACGCCCAGAGCACTTACATCTCACACAAAAAGGCCAATCTGAGATATGATTGTGTTCTTTCTGCATACATATTTAAATGTTTTGAATTATTTGTTGCAATTTTGTTCTTAGAACCTAGTCCATTATTAATTTAGTACACAGTCACACATCCTGGAACTGGTGGTAGTTAGCTTCAATAGCCACAGCAGCACTGGGTCTTTACACAACTTGAACTTGTATTTCACATAACCTGGCTGTCAATTGTCCAAATCTGCCATTTGTACCTGATGTGTATAAAGGGATAATGCACAAATACCAAAGAAATGGATGAATTAGGAGGTAATAGAACTTTTCATATTTTGTGCCACTACAAATAAAACTCTCTAAAATTGTATTTAAATGTAGTAAAACAAAGGGGATAGATGCAGAAATAAGGACAAAACAACTGGGATAAAACCAGGCAAAATTTCCGTTTAAACCAGAGCTAAACAAGGTCTAAATCAGGTCTACCACAGTTAGTGAATCTCTTGTGTTATTTATTTCCTACATCCTTTCCTTCTTACACCCCTCTTTCCTTCCTCTTTGTCTTGTGTTCGCGGGCTGCTTCACCGAGGCCAGGGAGCGATCGCTGTCCCCTGGCCTGTGTGAGCCACTGTCCAGTTGGTATAATTATGATGGATGGAGTAATTTCCACAGGCGCTTTTGGCCAAGAGGGGGAGCCCACCATGCTTTCCTTCAGCTTTAATGACTTTTTAATAGAGCTCACTCCCAAAGCCACATCACATGCCGAGCGCCAGCAAGAGCCACCAACAAATCACTGTGGTTAAAGCCGGTAAAGGCACAGCGGGACATGGGGGGTCCTGAATCAGCCCTGGAGGTAAGAGTACATCTCAGAGGGTGTGTGGTACAGCCTGGGTTCACACAATCACCAAATTACCACTTTTGTACTTGTGCAAGAACCAACTGAATCTGAGTTGACTGGAGGTATTTGATCTCTAACTATACAATCCATTAAAAAGACTGTACTGTGTAGTATAGCGTAGATGATAATCTGGGTCCAAAGAGCCATTTATTGCCAAAAGTCCTATATGTGTAAAGAGGCGCAACCAATTTTAACCCTTTGAACCCATAAGCCAATTTTAAGCACCACTCATCTACTCGAAAAATACATACCCATAAAGACATATATATATTGCAGTATATAGGTATATATAGGAATGTCATTCGGACTTGAGAAGTGTGGTCGGATGGTGACAAAGAAAGGGAAGGTAGTCTATACAGAAGGGGTCTCACTCCCAGAGGGAACAACAGTTGAGGGCAGCTACAAGTACTTTAGTATCCCACAAGCAAATGGCAACCTCGATGAGGCCACAAGGAAAGGAGTCACAGGCAAATACCTACAACGAGTAAGGCAAGTCCTGAGAAGTCAGATCAATGGCAAGAACAAGATCCGGGCAATAAACAGCTACGCCCGTGTGTGATCAGATACCCTGCAGGAATAATAAGCTGGTCAAAGGAAGAGATAAAGACCACAGATGTTAAGACACGGAAGCTCCTAACCATACATAGAGGGTTCCATCCCAAATCCAGCACCTTGAGACTGTACACTAGCCGTAAGGAAGGAGGACTAGTGAGTGTGAGAGCCACTGTCCAGTATGAAACATCCAAGATCCATAAGTACATCAAAGAGAAGGAGCCGACATGTTATGTTCTCAGTAAATGTCTCAGACAATGGCGAACAGAGGAAGAGGTGCTGGAGGTACCATCATGGGAGGACAAACCCCTACATGATGTACCAAGTGGCTGATATCAAGAAATCCTACCATTGGCTAAAACTAGGAGTGGCAAACAAATCTCATGAATTTTGGCACAGTAATCATACAATTTTAATTTACATGCCCCCATGTTTTTTTTTAACTTGCACATATACTTTGCCCGATTAGGTTCAAATGTGGGACACCGCATTACCCCCCGCCCCTGAATACGTTTGACCAATATAATGCCATTAACCCAGTAGCGCCCCCTATACACTGAAAGATGAATGTTCTTTTAGGGAAAGCCAAAATTTGGCAAAAACATCCTTCACAAACATCCAAACAAATCCGAAAAGTCAACTAGACCCTTCCCATATTTGTCATGGTTGTTTGTTAATATAAAAAGCCTTATACACCATACAAACAATATCAGATTACAACATTCATATAGATTGTTATGAAAATTTTATACAGATATAGCTGTGCAATACATAAAGGCTGGACTTAAAGGCTGTGATTGAGAAGTGAGTGAATAGGTAGAGGCTCCAGTGCTGGATTCAAGGCCTCCTTTATAAAACTGGACCACGTCAAGTGTCTGGTCGTATTGTGAGCTCTAAGTGTGATACTTGTAGTGTGCTAAGTGCAACCTGGTTACTGATTTAATCTCACTGTCAGAAAAAAGCCATGCTACAACACAATTGGCTAAGCAGCAGAAGAGATAAGCAATACTATTTCAATATTCAATGTAAATGATTCTGTTTGATAGATTTGATTAATGTGTTTACTTAATAACATGTTATATACATTAGCTGATTATACGGGCATGTCACTGAATGAGAAGAACTTACTCAATCTCATATTCCATCTGAGGAAAATAAAAGTGAAACGACTGAATGAACCTGTAATTTACATGTACCAGGATAATACTGTCCTGTCAGTGCAGGATAAACGGTGGCAGCTACTGATTTTGCAGAAATATGTTTTTGCAAGAGTTCCACTGAATTATTCCTGTGTTTTGCGTTAGTCAAAAAATACCAGTAAAAAACTAATGTTAGCTGCTGCGGTGGTTGAAAAAATATTTGAGCAACAGTTACAATGGTTATGTTTGAAATATTTCATCCATCTGTCATTCTTAGAAATATTTCAATGGTGCTCAAACATTAGGTCAAATGCAATGCTTCTCTCAGGAGCATGTCAATTTAGTCGAAACTATAATGGATTTAGTAGTATAATTTGGATGTATTTTGTAAACAAATGTTTTATTGAATTTGTCTGCTTTAAAGACTCTAATACCACATACACACTGGACAACACTTGGCCATAAGGCTTTGGGTTTGAGGTTAGTTGTCATTAGTATAAAACTTGACAGATTGCGGCTGGCACTGAAGGAAGAGACACTAAGTATGCTCCTACCCAATTAAAGCCCCAGTTAAAGTATAAAAGTGATCATAACTCCACTCATCGTGTCTGTTCATTTTTGTTTAGTATTTATTAGTTGATGAAAATGTCAGCACATTTAGTCATAGTTTTCATTTTTGTTAGTTTTTGGCAGCACAAATATTATTTTAACAAAAACTATGACGAAAACCATTTGTGAACAAAATTAACACTGGGTTGAAGGACGATTTGCTTTCCCACTGCACCCCTGCTAATGCTCTCTATCAAATGACTGACATTGCATATAACCAACTAACTCTACTCCAACTATCTATTTTTATATATACAGTATCATAGATTTCAACACTGTGGTTTTTCAGTTTACTATGGTTTCCTTGCTGGTCACTATATAGACATTTATTACTGTCATAAATTGGACATCTGATCATAGACACAGTTGGATCTGAACTGTGCATTTGTCATGGCCACCGCTCTTGAAAGGTTTTCTTATGAGCAATAAAATAAGTAAAGGTCAGTGTTGTTTGTATCCCTCTATCAGTGCACTCATCATTTTAGATTTAAACCATAGTATTCCCACTTCTCATACAGAGCTCCAATGAGACATGTATTCATTCACTGTCTTCACTCACATAAATATACAATGACTCCTGGCCTCTAGTAACGTTCAATCAAAGTTTGAATGAGAAAACCCAACACTCAAATCACCATTGGTCATTGGTGGTCAGATTAGCTATACTTTGTACCATAGAACCGGCTCAGGTTCTTTTGTTTGTTTTTTTACTCTTTCAGAAAACATTTGGACAACAGATTTAATCATTTCCACATTTATGTTTCACAATTTTGGTCCTCCATAGACTTTCTGAATAGCTTGTAAAAAATAAACATCCAACTCTCAACAGTCATCAAGAAGCAGCATCCTGGGACATCAGAAGTGGATGGTCAGCAGTAAACCAGTCTTGCCCAGCTTTATCCTCCTCCTCAGTCTATCACTATATCTCACTCACCATTACCACATTGCTGAGCTCTGGACTTGTGGCCTGTAAAGAGGTTTAGGTGCAAACAAACAGCCCATTTAGTAGCATCTCTCCTCCATTTAGGTCATTATTACAACCCTTAAGGCCCTGGCTCAGCACTGAATTATGAATTAAGTTGTCAGGAGAGCCTCTGCTTATGAGCTAAGGGGGTCATTTAAATTTAATTTGAAAAGGGATTCGGTTAAGAATGTATGCTCAGCAGAGTCCCATAGAAACTTCTCCATCAGTGAAGAACAGCTCTGGCAGAAGTACCGACAAGAGCGAATGAAATAAAAATGGTTGACACACTATTAACAGACAGAAATAATTCATAATCCAAGATCGTTCTGAATCTGTGTAGGATCAATTTTTACAAAAATAGTGCTACAGCCACAAAGTGTTTCACTCCAACACCTCAAAAAGTTTTCTTACAGTTTTATTGGACTAGGTTCGATGTGATTATGTGGGCTATATAATGTATTAGGAAATTATTGAAAAGGACAAAACCAGGAATAACCCAGGACTAAACCAGAACTAAGAGTGCATCA
>JAVQKG010333452.1:0-13381 GCA_036025885.1 Hypseleotris bucephala | reverse complement strand
ACATAATTGGGTCACACTTTATTTTACATAGCCCTTAACTACATTGTTGACTATCTCATTAAGTACAATATAATGCACTGTGTAATAAACTGTACTAACATTGAGATAGATTCAATTACCTAACTATTATGTAGGTACAATGTAGTTACATGTTATTACAGTTTGTTACATAGTTGTACTTAATGAGGTAGATACATTGTAGTTAAGGGCCATGTAAAATAAACTGTTAGCCATTATTGTTTGCAGTATTAGGTTATTTATCAGGTATCATCAAATAGCTTTAGCGGGGTGAATTGTATTTTAGTCATTAGTCTGTGTTCTTTTTCCTTTTTTGTCTGGTTTGATGTGTGTCGATTTGTGAAGCGGCTTTAGTAGCGTCTGGTTGTGAAAATGAAAACTAAATTACCTTGTCTTGTAAAAATAGCTCGGGCCATTTTTCATTTAAGGACGAGGAAGGGATGACATAAGGCTGTTTTACTGTTGGGAATAATCTGTGAAAGAAGACGTCAGAGAATCTCCACATGGTTTAGACAGAGCTGTATCTCAGTAATGGAACATGATGTATACTGAGGGAGGCTTAGATTGAGACAGTGAGCTGCTTTTTAAAATGGGAAAAATACATATCTATATTACTTAGAGCCACAATAATCTAACTCTTTATATGTAAAAGTAAAAAAAATCAGGGAAAACATTCAAATCATAACATATGTATTACAAAAACACAATAACATTTACAAATTCTGGGGCTTAAGTGATTTATATTTGTAGCTGGCTAAATTATCCTAGAACTGTTTTTAGATGTGGTATATACCAGCATCTATGGGCCTTAGGTGGGATATATTCTGGACATTGACCAATTAATCGCAGGGCTGACACAAAGATAAACACAGACAATCACTCACTTGCAGGGCTAACCACTCTAGCACTCACACCTACCAAAATATTGTTATGAAAATACTACATTGCAATAAATAAAGGGCCACAAGCACTTCTTTTTGCTATGGACTGCATACATTTTACAACTTTTTCAGTTTTTCTTCCTCCTCTTGTGTTATTGAGTGACCTATCTTTAATGTGCTCCTACAGTCCATCCCAGAGGAGGCTGACTCATCAATAACGTGATCTAAACTTAGGTCATTGTTCAACTGCTGTCAATCATTAAGCTCCTCCCCCTCAGACCCCCCTCTCCCGGTCGGGCTGGTCCTGTCCGGGGTGGGGGACAGACAGTGTGTGGTCTCACTGTATTGATTTGGTTTTGTCTGTGGAAAGAACTGGAGATTTGAACCATGTCTGGGCCAGCTAGAGTTTCATGTAGCATCTTTATGAGCTTTGCCTTTGAATATTTAGATACAATTGTTGATCTAACAAAAAAAGCTTACATTTATTTCAAATTGTAAAAGCTGCAATTGCTGAAGAAATTTTGGGGTGCATTGTAGTTACATGGTTAGTTACCTCACACTAAGAAGGTTGTGGGTCGAATCCTCCCCAATTGTTTAAATGTTTATTGAAAGCATAGATATTGTTTTAATCATATCAAATGCAGCAGTATACATACATTAAAAGAGATGTGCCATAAATATTGTTAAATAATTTCAAAAAATAACTTTGCTTTCCATGTGTTTTTGTTGACAGTCAGTTGCAGAAGGATTCAAAGAAGCGGTTCAGTACGTCCTTCCTCAGCTCATGATGGTCCCTGTTTATCACTGTATGCACTACTTCGAGCTTCTACAGGTATGAGCTTTATACATGAACATTTTTGACATCTTTTTTATATTTTGATTGACCTAATATTTTTTAGGTGGAAGAATTACGATGTTTGGTGTCGTCTTCTAAACGTTCTTTCTTTTAGTTATTATTAAACAAATCCAAACCTCTATCTTTTTTATAGAAGTAAAAAGACCCTTAATTTTGAAACCCTTACTACCCCAAAATGTCTGTAGAGATTTTAATTTCTTCAGAGGCAGATGTAAAAACTTTGTTGTGATTTTGCAGCAACTCCAGGAGCGCAGCGAGGACGAGGACGATCGGGAGTGTCTGAAGCAGGCGATCACGGCTCTCATTAACCTCCAGTGTAGCGTCGACCGAATCTACGCCAAACACCAGCCCCGGCGAAAACCTGGGTTTGTGTATTTTTATTTGTTGATTTATTTATTATTTTATCTACAAAAGTAATAATACATTTGGAATTTTTATTTTAACCAATTAAAAATCTGTATACCTCAGTCATATAACACATTCAAATGAAATGTAATAACAATGTAATAAAGTTTTCTTAAAATTAGCTTTAAATTTGATAGATATCGAATTTCTTCAAGATAAACAAACCATTTACCCATATCGCTTCTTACTGCCAATATCTTTTTCCTGGGTAGAGCGTGTGACCCATATTCAGTGCTTGTCCTGGCTCCATGAGTTTGATTTTAGCTCATGACAGTTTGCCAAATGTCACTCCCTGGTTTACTTTCAATCTGCTGTCCTATATAATAAAGCCACACATGGCACACACAAAAAAATCTAAAAGAAATCTAAAAAACGAAAATAAAAAATCTATTTTTTTTCCTCTTTTTTGCAGTGAGCCCATGTACCGCTTGTACAGCCGACAAGTCCGTAGCAAACAGCTGGCCATCAAACGCATGAACGAGATCCAGAAGAGCATTGACGGTTGGGAGGGCAAAGACATCGGTCAATGCTGCAGCGAGTTCATCTTAGAGGGTCCTTTAATACGAGCGGGCGCCAAACACGAACGCCACAACTTCCTGTTTGACGGTTTGATGATCAGCTGCAAGGCCAATCAGAGCTCTCGACTTCCCGGTTCGGGCAGCGGGGCCGAGTACCGTCTAAAGGAAAAATTTGTGTTGCGAAAAATCCGGATAGTGGACCGGGAAGATTCATCGGAGCTAAAACACGCATTCGAACTCATAGGAAAAGACGAAAACTGTGCGGTTTTCTGTGCGCGGACGGGGGAGGAGAAAGCGGCGTGGATGGCAGCTCTGGTGACGCTGCAATATCGATCGACTTTGGACCGAATGTTGGATACGGTTTTGCAGCACGAGGAACAGGCGCACCCCCTAAGACTGCCCTCTCCGGAGGTGTACATGTTCGCAGTGCAGGATTCTGAGGAGAATATAGTGTTTGAGGATAAGGTGCAGAGCAAAACAGGCATCCCCATCATCAAAGCAGGCACTGTGGTCAAACTAATAGAGAGGCTGACCTACCACATGTACGCAGGTAAGAGCAGGGAATGAGGAAGATATGGGCAATGTATTGTGGGGATTTAGCTAAAAATTAGTAAAAAAAAAAAATAGCAAAACAACACGGTCTATAAAATGATGAAAAAAAGTCTGCATTGTCACGTGATCTGTCAGGATTCAGGACTTGTATATAATGTTTTATTTTTTAATAGTTCAACTTTTTAATTTGTGCACATTTAATACAAAAAGCAATATAAAATCATAGTTACCATACAATTTTACTATTTTACAAGTTTAAGGTAATTCACATTCTTTTGATTGTGGATGTCCTTGCAATAAATATTAAAATTGGGAAAGGTTCTTTTAAATATCACCTAAATTTTGTCCCCTTTTTGCAGACCCCAACTTCGTAAGGACGTTTCTCACCACGTACAGGTCATTCTGTAAACCTCAAGAGCTGCTCACACTGCTCATAGACAGGTACGCTTTCATTTAGTTGTTTCATTAAACTTGTACTGATTTGGCAGTGGATGATAAAATACTATTGTGAATTCCCATTACTCTCACTAAAATGAATTCCTTTATATCATCACATTTCCAAACTCACTATTGGTACAAAATAATCCGTGTTTCAACATAATGCATTGTTCCTATAATCTGACAGGATTGAGATCCCGGAGCCGGAGCCCACGGAGGAGGACAGGCAGGCGCTGTGGAACGGAGACCAGCCCATGGCCGCCGAGCTCCAGAGATTCAGGAAGGAATATGTTCAACCTGTTCAGCTCAGGTATCATAAAAACATAAGAAAAATAAATAAAAATATATATCAGTAGACATTTGTATAGTAACATAGCTAAAACTTTATTTATTTTACATATAAAACAATGCTGGTCAGAAATATTGTATTTTGCTAAGTTTGTTGCTTTCTAGTCAAGATTAGGTCATATAGTTTGACTAAATGTGAAACTGAAGACATTAGTTTCAGTATGAGAACAACATGAGACTTGGGAGGTCTTGGAAGGATTTAAGACCTGTTAATTTTCAATTCAGGGAAGAGCACATAAAAGTTGATTCCACTTAAAAGTTCACTTCAAGATAAAAATAGTGACACATTATCTGGACTATTTTTATTTGTAACAATCCTGACTTGGCTTGTATCTTTTAAACAGACTTAAAACAATCTATTTTTAAATTTATGGGCCTCTTGTTTTCCAGAAATCCTTCAACACTTAACGTTTTGCCCTTAGCTTTGACTTGAGCGATTGAACTAAATATTTATAATAAATTACATCGGTCTCGTCTGTTTTTGGCAGAGTCCTGAATGTTTTCCGACAGTGGGTCGAGCATCACTTTTACGACTTCGAGAACGACCCGGAGCTTAGGAGTCGCCTGGAGGAGTCCATCACCAGCAAAATACAACTCAGAGGTTCGTCTTGTACAGTGAAAACGTAGATTTAAGAAGATAGAAATTCACAGGCTACGACTGGAATCCTTTTCCACTCTTCCATCGCAGAGTTTGTGGAAGTTAGAGACTGTTCACTTCTTTACCTTCTCTTGTAGGAGGCTCCACAGATGCTAAACAGGGTTTAGGTCTTCGTCCAAAAGAAAAGGATAACAACAAAAAGATAGGGTACTTAGGGTAAACTCCTGTGGCAGTTTACATAGGGGAATACTCACACACATTAATGTTTGTGTGCTGAGTTATTTTAAGGGGAGATAGTATATTTACAGTGTTGTACAAGCTGGACTACTTCACATTTTATAAAAGTGTCATATCTTCAGTGTTGTCCCATGAAAAGATCATTAAAAAGAATTGTGAGGGGTGTACTCACTTTTGTGAGATACTGTATATAACTCTTTTTTTAGTGATGGCAGTTTGATTTACAAATATTATGTCTTTTGAGTGTACACTAACAATGATCTCTTTTAATTGTAGGGAAGTCTATGAGGAAGTGGGTGGAGTCTATTAATAAGATCATAAAGAGGAAGCTGCAGACTCAGACGAACGGTGTCAGTCACAACATCACGTTCGAGAGCCCGCCTCCTCCGATCGAGTGGCATCTCTGCAGAGCGGGACAGTGCGAGGCTTTCGATATCCTCACCCTCCACCCCATCGAGATCGCCCGCCAGCTCACACTACTGGAGTCAGAGCTGTACAGGTGAGGACGGGTGTTTTATTAAGCTGCCATTCTTATCTGGTCTGATTGAGAGACTTTAAATTTTCCACACCTTAGAATAACTGTGTCAAAGCATTAATAAATAAGTAATTAACAATAGCAGAATGAATAAGCAGTTAATAGTGATAGTACTTGACACAAATCTCACACTTTTGAATTGATTTACATGGGTTTATAACTTAGAAATGAATAACAGTATTTACAACTCAGTGTTGTTTATTTGAAATCACACATTGTAAATAATCTATTAAGTCATTACTAATGCTTAATTAATACTTAACTAATGTTCAATAGTATGTATTTATAAGTGTAACCAACCCTGAAGTTACCCATAAAAAAACTTGAACTATGAACTTATGTTGCTTTTCCAAATGCTTCAACCATTGCATATGTATCTATAAGGTTTCATAATATGTTGCATTGAAATTCAATATATTTCTACTCATTTTTAATCATCTGAAATCTCTCTTGTTTCTTCAGAGCGGTGCGGCCTTCAGAGTTGGTGGGCAGCGTTTGGACCAAAGAGGACAAAGAGAAAAACTCCCCAAATCTGCTCCGAATGATCCGCCACACCACCAACCTCACCCTGTGGTTCGAAAAGTCAGTTCACCGCCATTACCTTTTATTTACTTTGACTAATATTAATTTGATAATTGAATGCTTTTGTTTCTTAAGTTAATTTGATAATCTACTGTTTTCTTGTAGGTGTATTGTGGAGATGATGAACCTGGAGGAGAGGGTGGCTGTTATGATCAGGATAATAGAAATACTGCAGGTGTTTCAGGAGCTCAATAATTTTAATGGAGTGTTGGAGGTGGTCAGTGCAATCAACTCAGTCCCAGTCTACAGGCTCGACCACACCTTTGAGGTAAGCAATGAGGATGCAAAATTCATTACTGAAGTGTATCCATCTAGCAATTCAAAGTCAACTAAAATTGTGATGAAATAGAAATCTTGAACTTTGCTTAGGAAAAATAGTGAATTGTGTTATTACATTTTTTCCATATCACCCACCCCTAAGTGTAAGCAGAGATGCCCAGTATTCTCTCTCTCTCCAGACATCTCTGTTCCATCTCTGGGGTGGTACCCTAGCAAATATCACCACAAAAATATAATTACTAAAATAAAAAAAATGCTTTGCCATAGTCAAAGAGTAGATTTCTTCATTAAGCCCCAGTTGACCTCTTCAGTCGTGGTTTAGACCTGGTTTTATCGACTGTAGGTTTCTGACAAACATTTTGCCTGGTTCAGTTGTAAGTTTAGTCCCAGTCTAAGTTAGTTTTTTGTTTTGTTTAGTTTTTTGGTTTCTTAATACAGTTTAAGTATCAAAGAGTGCATCATGTAACAACAATCAAAACGACCTGTTGTAAGGCTGTTGTCAAAACCCACATTTGTCTCCTGAACAGGCAATACCAGAGAGGAAGAAGAAAGTCCTGGAGGAGGCTGTGGAGCTGAGCCAGGACCATTTTAAGAAATATTTGGCTAAACTCAAGTCAATAAACCCGCCCTGTGTGCCTTTCTTTGGTAAGACCTCCTCTATCACTTAATTGTTTAAAACAAGAAAGAAGAACACTTTAGGGACTAGACAAAGGCATTAGTAACAGAGGGGCACTGCTATAGTTAGGGACACAGCCATGTTTTCACTCTATATACTGTAATCAAATATTTTATGGCTTCAAGTTGGCAATGACAACTATGAGCTTTGTTTTGCATGGGGTTTTTCAAATTGTTCGACAGTCTGTCTCATTCGTTCATCCATCCTTTTATTTATTTATGTATTTATTTATATGTGTATTTTCAGGTATCTATTTAACCAACATCCTAAAGACAGAGGAAGGTAACCCAGATTTCCTAAAACGTCACGGCAAAGAACTCATCAACTTCAGCAAAAGACGGAAAGTGGCTGAAATCACGGGAGAGATCCAGCAGTACCAGAACCAGCCCTACTGCCTCAAAGTGGAGCAGGATATCAGGGTAAGCATGCTTTTTTACATTATTTTAGGGATTTTTATTCTACGTTTTTAAAGCTTTTGTCCTAAATTGTGTTGTTTTGTGCCTTTATAGAGGTTTTTTGAAAATCTGAACCCGATGGGGAACAGAGGCGAGAAGGAGTTTTCAGATTATCTCTTCAATATGTCTCTGGAAATTGAGCCTCGTAACTCCAGGCAGCCTCCGCGATTTGTAAGTGTCTCTATATAAGTGTAGTTTTAGGCTTTTATTTTGTTCATTAGAATATGCCACTACCATAAAACAGGGTGTGAAAATGTATAGTTTGCATTCATCACTGCATCCAAAACTCTTAATAAACTTACTGTGTAAATGAGATTGTTTACTTTATATATTTCCATAGTATTTTATTTTGAGAGGTTATGTAACAAAATACTTTTACTCTGTTCATTTACTTGCTATGCTGTAATGTCATTGGCAGAAATTGACACAAAAAAATGACACAAATTTCACCTACAAGTTTTTGTGATTAGTATATTTGTAAATAACAGAACTTATTATTATTTTATCTTCATATATATAGTCACACACACTTTGGAATATTTTGTGAAATTTGTTGAAAATCAAAAATGTTAGTGATATTACAGCATACAATGAAAGCATGGTTGTCAGGTAGAACAAGGCGATAGTGTAGGTAGATTGAATTGCATTTTTGGAAGATCTTCTTTGTAATTTCCCCAATTTCCCTAACTCTAGACCCTACTAAAGTGTCTAGCGTATATTAAAGTCAGATTCTTCTGTCTGTGTTCCAGCCCAGGAAGACGGGGTACTCCCTGAAGTCTCCGGGGATCAGGCCTGTTCGGACGTCCACCTCTGGGACTCTGAAGGGTCACCCCGTCGCGTTGGAGAGAGACCCTCCTCATAAGATCACCTTCAGGAACATCGCAGAGACCGAACCAGAGCCCCCCGCCTCCGCCTCGGTGCCCACCTCCCCAAACACACCCACCCCGCCCCAGTCCGCCTCGTCTGACCTCAGCTCTGTCTTCATGGACCAAGACCTCAGCGGCTCTTATGGAGGTATCTGTGGTTTGTGCCCGTGCAAAAGATTCAGCTATAGTAAATAGTAAAGTCTTTTAACAAAACTATGCCACAAAAAGTGACAGTGGGACAGTTTTATACGCAGTTTTGTTTTCTGGCTTTTCATAAGTCCTTTTAACTCTCATTCATCTGAAAGAATAAACTAAACAAAGCTGAACTATAAACTTCCTGGAGGTCCTGGCAGCTTTTCTTTTTCCTTTTTTTTTCTCATTCATCTTTGTTTTTTTTGTTTTTTTGTTTTTTAAATACTGTGTAAACCTGGTCCCAAATATCACCTTAAAATGGCATAACACTACACCCAGTGCTAAAAGACAGACTTTCTATGAGAATTTGAATCAGTGATTAAGGGATGCCATATCAGAACATATTTTATTGCAAAGGTCTAAACATCATACTCAAATTGTTTATCTTCTCTTCTGTAGCAGGTAATAACTCCATATTCGCTCCAGTTCTTCTGCCTCCATCGAGTAAGTTCCCAGGTCTGAGTGCCGTCTCTCTTTGACTTAATCAAACCTGTTTATTGTTTATTTATTGATTATTGTTTGTTTTTTGTTTGTTTTTGTTTAGAGTTCCAGTCGGTGTCGTGTGGGAGTCTCCATCAGTTAGGAGAGGAGCCACTGAAGCCTCCTCCTCTGCCTCCGCGAAGGAAAGACACTTTATCAGAGACCAAGGTGAGAGAACTAGTATAATACTTTGTAGGGCTGGGAATAATAATTTGTGATAGATAATGGTGGTTTTGAAACTCAATTCTATAGATAATTAAATACTTTCAGTCCAATTTTCAAGTGATACATTTTACTGCTGCTGCGATTGTTTGACTCCCCTTAAAAGTCAAAATAAAAGTGCTCAAGACATTTGCAAGACAGTAGAGGGCAGCATTGCACTACTTAAGTTGGGTAAAAGTATTTAAAAAAGTAATAGATGGTGGTAGTTTTGTTGCTCAATTCTAGAGGGACTTTAGTTACTTTGTTGCAATTTTAAAAGATAAAATAGAAGTGATCAATACAATTGCCAGACAGCAGAGGGCAGCATTACACTACTAAAAAATCTGACAAATAACTAAACAAAATGCCAGACTGGCTGATCATTTATTTTGGTTGAAAAAGCCCATTGTCATCTATGTATTGCTGTGGGTATTTCTTGCATCCTTCATTCAAAGATTTGCATTTGTTAGCTGAATTGGTTTAGACTCCAGACATTTTCAAATATGTCTAAACAATAATATGGTGAAATGTACTCTTAAGCCTCTTCTAACCACTTTCCTCTCTGTCCCTCAGATGGGCTCGAGTTCGGACAACCCTCCAGCCATCCCGCCCCGGCTGCCTCCTCCTCTTCCTCGTACCCAGCCTCGTGCTCCCTACAACGGTCCTGTCCCGCTCGATGGCCCCCTCCCCAGCCCTCCTCCACCTCCGCCCCGGGACCCTATGCCCGACACCCCTCCTCCAGTACCCCAGCGCCCTCCCGAAATCTTCATCAACTACCCCCTGAACCTCCAGCCCTCTCCGGTGGGACGCTACCATTGGGATTTCGGCAATAGCTCTCCCAGTTCTCCCAACACGCCCCCCAGTACGCCCTCTCCCCGTGTCCCGCGCCGCACTCCTTCTCTTAGTGCAAGTCAGAATAGTCTTTGCTCTTTACCCATCACAGCGCCCCCTGTCCCGCCCAGGCATAACTCCAGCCCGCAGCTTCCCAAACTACCACCAAAGACTTATAAAAGGGAGCTGCTACCGCCACCACTACAAGGCCTCTCATTGGTGGAGAACGCGGAGAGCAGCCAATAGGATCGCGGCAAAATGGATGTGGGCGGTTCCATGTGAAGTTAACAGAAAAATGTCTTGCTTTTGAACATTTTGGATTGGCTTCAAACTCGGGGTGATTGAAGATTGTACAACCGGTAGCACGTGCAAAATTTGGTTATGGCTTTTGGAGATTTGGTATTTAGGTTTAAAACGACTATAGCATTGGGAAAAAATGTAAATATCAAATATGGGACCCCTTAAGATGGGTTTTCATGATCTTACAAAATACAAAATTTTTATTCTGGCAGAAATAGTTAAAAAATATTAAGCGTTTGGAATATATTAGGCTGACAGTCATTTTTGAAACATGATTGTCTCTCCAAAGTAGTGGGTTCAATTCCAGGGCTCTGGCCACCTCAAGCCTAAGGATGGTCAACTCAATCATATTAGAGTTTGTATGTCCTCCCCGTGTTATTGTGGGTTTTTTACAGTTCTCTTCCACCACCCAGACATGCATTTAGTAAATTGATTAATCTAAATTGGGTAATCAAAATTGCCCATAGTGAATGATTGTTTGTCAGTTTATGTCTTAAAGCGTCAGCCCTGTGACTAACTGGGTGTATCCCGCTTACGGCTCATAGTTGCTACAAAAACACTTCATCCTCCGGTGAAGAATAAGCAGAACAAATTTCCCAATTGCTTAAACTTTTTCAACTTTTTGCACACTTGCTACAGGCCATATTTCTAATTACTACACCAACTTTGAAGCTAATACAAGATGCTCAATCAAGATTGATTTGTTGATTTCACATTGCGCGTCCGACCCTTATATGTAAATTTCAAACTAAAGCTACTGATTGGTCAAAAACATTAAGGACACTTCCTCATTGGTTCGTCTAAGCCCCGCCCCTCGCTGTGCCTCTCAGGGGATCAGTAGCTCCACCTTCCTCACTACCCTCTGTGCCAATGAGAATGAGACACACCGGAGTGCCAGCCAATCAGCACCAAGGAACGTGTTCGAAGGGGCGGGACATAGAGATTCAACTGAAAAAGCACTCGGCATAAAGTGAAAGATTGCTTGTAAAGAGTCAGTGTATTGCTTTGAATAGATGGAGGTTAGTATGGTTGGAGAAATAGGCAGGAGATCATAAAGCCTTCAAAAACATAGGCACTTTAAGCTCTTCATTTAATATAAAAACTAAATCATTTTGCCACCACATAATACATCAAAGAAAATGACAGGATTATGCTAAAGTCAGAATTGAATTTGACCAATGGGATCATACAGTTTGCTCAACACCCAAAAGTCTAGTCTAATTGGCTAATTGCAGTACCTAAATTGCTACTAAAAATCAATAACTAATTTCAAAGTATTCCTATTAGTATTATAAGCTGTTGAATTGTCAATAGAAAAACTAGTATTGGGATTGCACTAACAAGAATGAAATCATATGCTTGATCTATCCCCTTGTTTAGCTACTACTGTTCCCTCCTTAGTTTCTTTGTCAGTTTTCAGTGGTACTAAATATTGTTGAATACTCAAAAAATATAAAACTATTGGGACTTCCATAATTAAGTTTGTCATAGCCCCACTACTGTTTCCTGCTTAGCTTTCGTTGTCTATTCTCTTGTCTACTTTTCTAAACAATGCCATCAACCGCCATCTTTTTTTTTGCAATACATTGACAATAAGCAGCTCTATCTCTTCAACTCACCTGAAAAGCATTATTTAAAATCGTTCGTGTCGGTTGGATTCTGAACACATTTGAATGTTTTTTTGAGGGGCCTCTTTGGACTTATTTCTTTGTAGCCTCAACTGTCAAATGCTTCGTTTTTTGGGCATTGACGCCATTTTGCTGCGGTTCACACTTAAAGAAACAGGACTTTTGACCCGAAAAGCTGTTAAAATGTGTGAATGGCGGGACAGACATTTCCAGTGACTTTTTGTTTTTCCTACAAACTAATTAAAAAAACAGTTGCCAAAGTCTTATTATTTTATGCAGGGGGATAAGGGATGTACTTTTTTTTTTATTGATGTGACGTTGACGACAACAAAGAGGCAACACAGAATCCCCCTTACATTTCTTCTACTACCAAGTTAACTTTCACTGTGACTGTCAACAAACTATTATGGTCCGCAAAATGCTAAATAATAATGTTGCCTTTAAGAAAATGAAAAAAAGTGAGGGAAAAAAAGCAGCTGGGGACTTTTGCACATCAAGCTCTGGCCGCTACAAAAAAAACTTTACAAGATGACAAAGAAATGTACGTCCAGAAAAATACATCAACAAGACAAGGAGGGATTTGAATTTTTTAAAGCTGATGTCTTAATGATAATGTTGCTAGAATGGATTGTGATGCTAAGAGAGAAGTGTCAAAAGTGTGCTATACGTGCTGCCATCTTGGAGCAGTCAAAATGGATTTAACTTGTCATAACCCAAACTTGCGTTCCCAAATTTTCAATACAGGCAAGGTGTACCCATTGATTTAGGGAAGAAGTGGTCCCACATTCTTTTTCTTAACAGCTATTTCTACTTGCTAAAAATCCCATCGACCAATCAGAATGTTTTATCCAAAAAGGGGGCGGGATTTACGCATTGCTTGGCTTATCTGATTGGCTATATGTATCAAATTTTGTTCAATTGCAGATTTTCTTTTTTAACAATTCTGTCTCTTAAATTCCATTAATTCCACAAAGGTTAGTATTATTGATTATAAAGACAAAGCAAAAGTTAAGAAATGGCTAACCAGTTTGTCTTTAATGCCTTATATTTAACCAGTATTTGTGCCAAAACAAAGCTAGATATGTGAATCTCCAGTCACTAAAACCTAAATGACCTTGTTTGTCTTCACAGAGGCCTTGTTGAGATTTACTTTGCTAATGTAAAAACTTAATCTGACACAGAAAAATTGAATGTACTAACCTACTGTACGTCAAGCTGCCAATTTATACTTGTATGTACTGTATTTTTTAGTAATAGATGCCTTATATGTTTTTGAGTAAAACCAGGGATTTGATAGTTAGGGGGTAAATGCTCTATACATGGAGCCACAAAGCCTTCTATATCCAACAGTCGAAAGAATTAGATTAAAATAGTATTTTGTTCCTTTCTTTCCTTTTCTAAAATTTGCTGGTTTCTTTACTAACTAAACTGTACTTGCCACCAAATGCACTTTGTTTAAAATGTATCCATAATAAATAAGTTGTCTCATTGAGAATTAGAGATCA
>JAVQKG010333430.1:0-10447 GCA_036025885.1 Hypseleotris bucephala | reverse complement strand
GAATGACAATAAAAAAATCAACTCTAACTTGCAGTGGAGACTTATTGGTAACACTTTATAATAACTGCACAGTAATAAAGCATTGGTAAAGCATTAGTAACTAGTTAATTAATCATTTATAAAGCATTACTACATTAAGAAAACACCATTAAGTTTTAAATATTGTTTTTAATGTTTGATTCTACGTTAAAGCCTTGTGTAAATCTATGCAAAACGCCAAACATCTATATTAATTAAGTATTAATAAACTGCTTATTCATTAAATCATTGTTAATTACATATGTATTAATGCTTTATTACTGTCCAGTTATTATAAAGAGTCACCGACTTATTCTGCATAGCGGACAGTCATGGACCCAAATCTTCTGTTTCAAATGTCAACAAAGCAAAGGTATTAACAGTATAGCTTCCTTGGGCAAAGTAACAAAAGAAATCTTTACATATTTTGCAAAGCCATGTATTTCTATTTACAGTTCTGTTTTGCTTTATATGGTGTGTGAAGCTTGGGGCTATGTTCCATAATATTTGCTTTGGACGATAACGGCAGATGAAAGCGCACAGTGTAGTGTTATATGAAAGATTATGACACATGCAGGATAAATGTAGCTAAGAATAACCTCAAATGAAGACGAATCTTTAGCAGGGACGTGTTAGCGGGATGGGGCGGGTGGGTGTGGGAGGATTGATTGCGTTTCGGGACCTGCCTGAGAGTATAGGGGCTGGAGAAGGGGACTGAGCAGAAGTTATGGGACAACTACACAAAGAGGAGGCTACAGAGAATCACAGGTCCTCAGTTTCGGGCATAGCAGCCGTTTCAGAGAGGCGGGCCAGGGCACGCAGCATGGCTCTGTTCTCAGCCAAAAGACACTGGTTTACCCTCCGTAATGACTGCACCTGGGCCAGAGCGGGATAGGCCTGAAGAGAGAGAGAGGAGATAGGGTACAGAGGAGAGCATGCGAGGGTGCAAGAAACAAGGATACAAGTGCAGAAAGACATGTCCACTACAGGCTCTATAAAGGACTGGATCAGCAAGCATGTACATCTTAAACACAGGGCTGGCTCTAGGAATTTGGTGGACCCTAAACAAGACTTTTTTTTACAGTACAGTCAGTATGTAAAATAATAAAGATAAGGAATGAAATTAACTGTAACTTTCATTATTTAAAGATCTATCAAAGCAAATGAACCAAAAAGAAAATATTTTTAAGGATAAATAAGTAATAATAAAGGAGTGCAAAAAAGAACATTTTATTTTGCACTCTTTTTTTCCATCTCTAATTTTCCACTTTTTAACCCTTCAGGACAACTCCCACATTATCTCTCAAGGGCACATTTGAGTGTTTCATAGTAATCGCGTTTAATATTAAAACTTGCAAATCAATATAAACCATACAAATAGAACTAGTAACTGAAAATGAATTGTGAACTGTTTGAACATGGTCAGGACATTTCTGATGATGTGGCCTCCAAGCAGTTGTGGCCATAAACAAACGCATACAGCACTTATGCCGGGAGCCAGCCCTGCTTAGAAAAAAGATAAACATTTTACAGGTAGGGAATTGAAAAGGCAAATAAAACAGCTTGCTTTGGATTTAAGTGCAGCATCTATTTGGTTGAGTGAAAAGAGAAAAGTTGGACATATTAAAAAAAAGTTGTAGTTCATTTTGAATAGCAGTGTCAGGACTTTTACGTCACAGGGTTTTGGATGAGTCATCTTGGTCTAGCGTTTTACAAGTCCCACACAAAACGGTTCAAAAGAGCTTTGCTGGTTTTGAACCTTTCATTGATGTGAGTATTTGTAAAGCGCTCGTGTTTCTGCCAAATCAAAGAGTTTACAGTAATTCAGTTTATCTAACGCAGAAGGTAATTTGAAAAAGCGATTTGTGGTTCGCTTGCATTTTGTGTGAATGAGCTGTTTATGACTAAACAATAAAAGAAAGTACCTCTTGGCAGGAGTAAAGAATACTGCCTTATTAAGCCAATAACAGACAGGGAATTACACACTATGTCCAAATGTTGTTGACAGTTGCACAGGGCCAGCTCTAGGCATTTGGTGGGCCTAAATTTGATTTTTTTTTCAGCCTTCCAAATGACACATACAACATACAATTAAACAAAGACACACTTATTTTGACAGTATATAGTAAAGATCAACACAAATTTGAACAAGGTCTATTGAAGAAAATAAACCAATTAAGTGATATTCTGAATGATAAATAGAAAAAAGAGATATTGCAAATAAATATATATTACAAGGATTTTTTTAAGTTGCAAAACAGTATGAATCTGTGCCAAATGCCATTAGTATCTGAAAATGAAACAGCGGGCATCTATTGAATTGAATGTGGCGTTTATGCCAGGAGCCGGCCCTGGAGTTGAATTAGAGTTATCATGTCTAATGTTATGAGCCAATTATACCTCAAATAAAGAGGCTCTAATTAAAACAGCACACTTTCATTCTTTTATTTCAAATATAATTGGAGATTGTTGATGCAATGTGAATGCAATGCTAGTAAGAAGCACATTTTGGTTTTAAAGGTAACGTTTGATGCTATGGATGAATTTGAAGAAGTGCTGAATATTTTCATAGTATATTTTTATATATGTTAAGTATATATGTTTGTGGGGGGGGGGGCATCTTTGGCTTTATTTGATAGGACAGTAGATAGACAGGAAATCAGGGAGAAGAGTGGGGAGAGACATTCGGCAAACTGTCATGAGCCAGACTTGAACTCACAATGCCGGGACGAGCACTGTAGGCTCTATATATGGGCTGCACGCTCTACCAACTGAGCTAAACCGCCGCCTCATTGTATATTTTTAAAGAGTATTTGATTGTGTTTTCCCCTTAAAAGATACTACAAAAAATTAACAAACAGTTCTCCAACCCAGGAAAACTTCTTATCAAGGTGTGGACATTTGCTTGCAGAAGGGCGCCCTCTGGTGTAGAAGCTTCAGATAACTCTTGATGGCTCTACAAACATCAACTTTGTGCACTATTTGTGAAGTGATTGGAAAATACAGCTTTGGTCAAAAGTTTGGGAACACTTCATCAGTTGAATGGGAAAGTGTGTTCTAACTTTTGACTCAATTTGATAGAATTTTCTGCAAACTTTCTTAAAACTGAAAATTACTAGCGGAGTCTTTTGAATATACTGAAGTTAGATGTCAGTAAAATGTTCAAACAATATCTGAAATGTATACTTTGAGTTTGCAATGAGTTTAATAAGGTCAGTTTTGTAATACAGCTTTTAAAAAACACTGGATAGGTTAACATCATCCCAAATAAACGTGCTCCAGCTAACTTGTGCTTATGCTAATTTGTTGATGATTCATAATGTGTCAAAACTTGTGACCGGTACTGTAGTGCTCTTCCTGGTGTCACACGTGTAAACATGCCCTACACAACTCTGTGGTGAGACAGACAGGTGCCCATGGTGACCACTCACTCACCATGCCCCTCCCCCTGAGAGAGAGAGTTCAGGGCTGGTACCCACAGCGGAACCGCAGTGGGGGGTCCTGCCGAGGCAACAGCAGGGTCAAAAAAAGGACAACTAATGAAGAGATATGTGACAAACTGCAGCACAGATAGATCATAATACAACCCCGTTTCAAATAAGAAAGATGGGACCGTGCATATTGTGTATTAATAAAACTAAATGAAATGAATAGAAATAACTCTTATTTGTGAAATCGTCCCCTTAGAATTATAGGTATCCCTAAAATACATTGGATCTATCTCATTAAGTACAATGCAATCCACTAAAACTTGCATGATTCAATTCTCTTTAAAACTTTTTCAACAAGTTTCAACCACTTTTTAGTAATTGGGCTGTGCTGTCTTCTCATATTATGTATCCTTTCACTGTCTAAATGATCTCTTTATTTACTTTGATGGGAGCTGAAAATACAAAAGTGCACTGCATTGTGGGAAACGTCTCACAAAAGCAGTTGGACTAGGTTTGGTATTCGCCGGGAACTAGGTCACATCATTCACCCCGGCTGTGGAGAAGTGGAGCAAGGCAGAGGGCTGGCAGAAAGTGTGTCCTAGTGTCCTAGCCAAAACACTACTGCTAATGAGTCCTAAGCATTAACCTTCCCTCTCCTTGTCCCACAGTCCACCTGGTTTAGAGTATCCCTGCAGTGTGGTGGACAATATGTGCAATGGATTTAGGCCTGCCTGACTTGGTACTGCCGGTGTGTATGGGCTGTGTTTGCGTCATGAGTTTGAATGGGGAAAAAACCCATTCCTTCCGTATTCTCATTAGTGGTCACAGGTGTCCAGGACAATATTGTACAATGCGCAGGGCTGACATAGAGACATATGCAGATAGACAACCACATACTCTCATAGTCATTCACTAGGGGCAATTTAGACTGACTAATTCTCCTACCCATCCAGGAAAGAACCGTAAAACGGGAAGAACATACAGGCTCCAGTCAAAAAAGCTACATTATATCTTTGTCTTTGTACTTACTTTGATCTCTTCTTCCATGTCTGACACTCGCTTTTCAAGAACTTGTTTTTCCTGCAAAATTAAACAAAAATATACCAAAGTAAGTGTAATTAACTAACTTAGTCCTGAATTAGTTGCAACTGGTTTTGGCACAGTTTAGACCCAATTTAGACATGATTGTGAGTCATTTTATTACTAGATTAAAATCCTTTAAAGGTCCAAGTCTTTATTTAGGCCAATTGCAGTTCACTAAAATGGTACTTGGAAAACAAAAGATTTTCTCAGGCAAGTTTAAGAGCAATTGCACTAGACTGGACTAACATTATCAGACCACACAATAAAAAAGAATGAAGCAAAAAGTCAAGCTACATACCCTCTTTTCTGATTCAAGTGCAGTAGACCGCTCAGATATCCTGTCATGCTTCTACACATAAACAAGAAAATATCCATAATGTTTATGATCTCAACATATCTCACCGTGATATTACAATTTATCCTTCAAATTTCCTGTTTTTCATGCAGTTAATAAGTATTTTATAACCTGAGTGACTTTCTCCAGCTGGGAGCGTAACTTGGCCAGCTCTTGTTTGCTGTCATGTAACCTGGTCTTCAGCTTCTCGTTCTCATGTAGCGCATCTTCGTACATCTAAGAATGAAAGCAAACAATTAAACTAATGTGTTTTTCATTGATCTGCTATAGGCTAATGAGAGATTGAGAATTAATTTGGAAATAATCAATGATAATGTATTGAAGGAAAGGGTTAATATTTAGTTACCTTCTTGTAGTCTTTAGTGGTGGAGTCCTCTCCTCTGTTGAGAGCTGCCAGTCTGGCCTCTCTCCTTGTATAAGAGCTGGTCCGACCCAATGGTTTGTCTGTTGCTGTCTCTCCACTAGAATCATATCTGGCAACAACAAATATCTCATCTTATCTTATTTATTTGAGCGGGACAGTGCATGTTAATATATAAATATATAAATATAATTCCGTATATTCAGCATTACGCAATGCTAACTTTGATGATATTAATTTTGTTTTTTAGGGTCACATTATTTGATTATTTGACTTGTTTGGATGTTATTTTGAGTTTTAATTTTGTTTTTCTTATTTCAAACAAAATGATTTTCCAGTGGAATAAGAAAATTACACTTGAAATAAATATCCATAATTTAGCGTGAAGTAAGAAAACCATATTAAAACCAGTTATAATTACATTAAGTCAAATAATATAGGCCTAATGAGAAACTACATTTAAATATGTAAAAACCACATACATTTCTTATTTTGAAAAAGTAGACTTGTTTGTGAGATACAGTATTAACCGTGCTAACTGTATATTATAAAATATTATGCATTCATTGGAATAAATTTCTTAATACCTTTAAAAAAGTAATTAATCTCAAATTGTCATGTGCAATATATCGATTACCACAGTATTATAATATTGTGACCCATGTATTGTGTATTGAATTATAAGCTACCCTGTCATTTCCTGCTCTAATTTTAGGCGTTCTTTTTTTGCAGTGTATAATTGCATGAGAGGTGTTTAAATTTCTTACCTTGACAACCTTTCATGCTGTAACACAAGCACAGAAAAACAAAGTCAGTACATGCGTCTAACAAATGTCCCCTCATTGTTAGGTCCTGATTTATTTGTCTGATAAAGGGGCTGGCGATGGGACATTTTCCATTTTGAGCCGAGAACAAAGCCCCGAAGTGAATTATCACAGCAAGACTCACAGTCCCGGGATGCAGCGGCATGCACAAGTGAGATACAATTCAGAACAACACTGTACTGACAGAGGGCAGGAGGGTCAGCTTTCCCCCGTGAGAATTCGCAATCTTTTCGTTTAGACGGCTGCCAGCCCAAATCCCGCGGCGGGGAGATGACATGGTGACATCAGAGGCTAAATATGGCCTTTGTGATGGGTCGCTGCTTGACCTCAGACACTGGTGGTAGCACAGTGTCCGGTCAGCTTTGAAGGAATGACTTGTTTATTGTGGATGTGTGAATGACAATATGGGTTTATGTCTCATCAAGTAGACAGACAGGGTGATGTCATTTTCCATTAGGGAATATTAAAAATGGTGTACTAAGAAGCGTCAGGGAAAAAGGAATACAACTCACTGTCAATGACAACATACTGCAGGGGTGTCCAAACTATGGCCCAGGGTCCAAATGTGGCACGCAGAGCAATATTTTGTGTCCCTTATGTCACATTCACCTCTCAATTGGCCCAGATCGTTTTAACCTAATGTGACTGTACTTAATCCAACTAAAAGAAAGAATTCAATGTGTAACAAGACATTGTTCTACTTTTATATGTGGTTATAATTAGACACTACAGCAACATACAGTATGTGGCCAAAAAACAGATACAACCAAAGGGGACTTTTAGTAAGGCAAAATTATTTTTTGACAATGTGCCTCTTCGTGAAAAGTCTGGATTTCCCTGACATATTGTATGTATTCACTGAGATTGTAAGTCAATGTAACTGAACGATGCCACTATCCAGCCAAATAAAACTAGAAACACTTTCACTAAGGTGCACAATCTTTCAAATCTCCCTGGATCCAGACAGGACCATTTAATGTTATTGCTGTCTGCTCTATGTGCAGAAGAACAGTCAGTGCTAATGCTTGGGCAGCCTCTCTTCAAATACTTTCAAAGTTAACAGAATGTTCTAAACTCTGGAATGGAGGCAACTGGAGGCAAGACCATAATGTATTTTCAATGGAGAAATTAGCACTAGACATAAAATATTGCAATTTAAGATTGACAAATGACACTCTGTTACATGTAGGTAATGTCAGACGCTTGGAAACATTGGTGAACATTGTATGTTAATTGTATGTACACATTAGGACAGTACATTTTGGCTGGTGGCAAAATTCTTGATTTTTAGGTTTTACAGAAGATGTCACAATAGTTTTTTAATCTCTTTTTGCTAAATAACTTTTGCCTCCAGTTGCCTCCAATCCTGATTTTAAAAGGGTCTATACATTCTAAATATCTAAATATAAACAGACTAATGCGAATGTAATATTTTAATGTGTCCATGTATTTTGGAATGTAATCCTACTGTGTTGTCAGAGGAAAAATCTTTAAAATCGTTTTTTTTGTTTTTTTCATATAAAAGCCTATTAATGCCTACTTAATGAACCTCTTGTGTGGCGATGCATAGAGACAAGAAGCAGATGTGGATGGATATAAAGTTAGATTTACGTCCAGGAGGAGCGTTGGTTATTCTTGCACGTACACTGGTGCAGATAGGAGATATGTGTCGATGGAGCTATTTCTTTGTGTTTACACGACTGAACCAGCGCTGCCTGTCCTTATGTGGTCATATGCTCAAGCGAAGCTGAGCTCAAAGGAACAGGCCAAGGATGGAGATTTCACTGCCCACTGCTGCTGTGTCCATGCAGAGAATGAACAAAAATGTGTCGGAATCACAATGAATTAAGTTAGTTAAAAGATAATGGAGTCAGATTGATGAAGATTTTAAGACAGAAGCATTTAGATCAGTTGCTGTAGTAGCTAGTTGTATTAAATTTTGAATCTACTTTTAAAGTTGCGGCACCTGATTTTGTGCAGAAAATAACAAGGCCCTATAATGACAACTTGATTTTCCTAGGCTTTTCTTCAGAAAACAAAAGAAAAAGCATGCATGTACTGTATGTATATCCTGGATGCTGAGGCAATAACTTTCTCAGAAGCTGAAAACTAGCAAGTGGGTATGACCAGCAGGGGAACAGAGAGATATGCTCCTAATCTTAGAGCCAGCTCCCAAAAAACTATTCTGTTAAGATTAGAAAGCAAAGAATTTGAAACCAAAAGTGACTGAAATGAATATAACAAAAACTTTGAAAAATGCATAATAGATTGTCTTTAATCATCTAAGAGCCCAATAGGGAAAACACAGGACGAAGGATTCTGGATATAAAGTATGATGAAACTGGGAGCCAGACACTGAATCATGATTTAACTTGTTCTTGAGATGACAGCTGTGCACGTTTGATTCCCTTGTTAGGAGAAATGGAGAGAGAGAGAAGTGGCATATGTTGTACAGTACGTGAGGTTGAGCAGGAGAAGAGTCAACCAGGAAAAAAAACAACAGCAGGTCACACTGAAGGAAACATCACTCAAACCTGATCTATATACATTCAGTTAACTAGCTTAAATACAAGGGACGGTTGTATGTGCTCAAATTATCTATTGTATCAGACTAACAGCGAGAGGTCTCAGGTACACAAAATTAGGAGTCAAGTAATTAAAGTTGAGGTTCGAATCCTTAGCTGAGCATATACTGTTGTTGTGTCCCTGGGCAAGACACTTAACCCACATCCCTATGAATGTGATGTTATGATTGGTGTGATGGTCAGAGAGGCCATTAGCGCACAGTGGCAGCCACGTCTCAGCAGTGTGCTCCGGGGCAGCTGTGTCTACAGAAATAGTTTACTACCATCACTGTGACTGTGGAGTGAATAAATAATGGACTTAAGTGAAATGCGCTTTGGAAATCTTAAATAATATTACGATTACTACATTTTTTTTATTACTTTAGTAATGAAATACAAAAAAACAATCATAGACTCGTGTTGATCAATGCTCAATCATTTAGCCTCAAATTCATTCACTAGGGACATTTATATTAACTTATTTTCCTACAACATAAGCCAGGTAACTGTTACAGAGTGCTTTGATTAATTACACAGCCAAACACTGAATAATGTCTATCTATTCATAGTTAGACCTCAAGCATTATACATTTTCAAACAATGACCTGTTTTACTATCCATTGTATTGCAAAGGTCCTATTTTGAATAATGGTGACACTATCCTAGACTGTCTTTTTCACTGACTCACTTAATACAAGGCTGGTCTAATTCACCTTCTCACACCTTCAGAGCTGGCTGGATTTCACAGTTGGAAAATTTGAGCTAGTTCTTCCACATGTCTCACTTCGGGCCAACAACAAAGCATCTTTTTTTCACTTCACACATTTCCTTTTCTTCCTCACATCTGTCGGTGGTGAGAAGACTTTCAAACTGTTGCACTCTCTTGCTCTAAAATGCATCATATTTCACCCAAGATAGAGCAGGTTTCTCATCAAAACACTGGGACAAGTGCTAAAAATACCCTGTGAACCTGTTTCTTCAAATCTCCTTCTGTGCTTCCCCCCAGTCTAAAAGTACTGCCAATTTACATCTGGTTGACATAGTGGGAAACAAATGTCTGGATACATCTAAGAAAAAAGTGACTAATCTTTGGCAATGCAGAGGAAACTGAGAGAATCTTCAATGTTATAATGATATTAGAGTAATTCAGATGATGCTGTCTCTTTAACTGCACTGAACACCATGGAGCAAAACAGCTTAACAATCCCAGTGAGAGTTAGACACTTAGGCAGAAAGAAACAACAGGAAGTTGTCAAAGAAAAAAAACATGCACAAATCCAGAAAGTTTGGACTGACTGTAGAGAAATGTCAAAATTGCATGACTTGTTAATGTTGGCATTTTCAAATAAATTCTTGCTTGAGGAATTGGAAATGAGGTTATTGTTTATGTGTGTGTGTGTGTGTGTGTTAAGTATCTTGTTTGGCATTGTGACTATAAAAGTGTATCAAGAAGTGAGCGAAGCTGAAGGGCATTCAGTTTTTTGTGTGTGTGAAACTAAGATTTGGAAGAAATGCTCTAAAAATGCAACTTTTATTAGAAAGACAAAATAATATATCTTCTATCAACTAATTCAGGGTTGCTAAAAATATAAAACTGTATGAAATATTCAAGAATTTAGGATTGTTACATTGATGAAGATCTGTTGCTGTTGTAGCTTAAGTTGTAGAAGTAAAGTCAGTTTTAATGTCTACTTTTAAAATTGCAGCAACTGATTTTGTGCAGGAAAACTAAGAAAACCTTTTTAAAAGTCTGTATCAATGCCAATGCCAATGCCAATAACAAACACTGGTCTTTTTTCTTTGAACTAAAA
>JAVQKG010333240.1:0-11256 GCA_036025885.1 Hypseleotris bucephala | reverse complement strand
GGGACTAGTTTTCCTGGGCAGCTCCATTGGAAGGGGAGCTGGGCCTACACGTGTCCCACCCTGCCTGCATATAGATCAGCCGTAATCCATTAGCAGCTCCCTGGAATCCAGCCGGCACAGCAGAGCACCAGAGGGGCCAGGGGTAGAGTGGGTGATGGGGGGGGTAGTGGAGAGAGAGAGTGAGGGATGAGAAGAGGAAGGGCTGGGGGGAGGGCGGGCGAGCTGGCTCCTTTAGACCGAGCCCAGCCCCCTTTATGTTGGTCTGCTGGAAAAGCCTCTTGAATCCTACCATAAAGCCTGCAGAGGTGTGTGTGTGACTGATATATGGCTTCCTGACTGGCATCATAGTACAGGCCCTGTGCTTCTCCATTACTGAGGTGTAGTGTGTGTGTGTGTGTGTGTGTGTGTGTGTGTGTGTACACCCCACGTGTCTGGGTCTAATCGAGTTCACATCTGTGTAATGTATTGCAGAATATCTCATTATGTTTTAGATCTGAGACAGTGTGTCGTTGGTGGGATGTGTGTGCCCAGTGAGAGCCTGGTGAGGTTCTAGTGATGGGGGAGAAGATATGGGGGGAGGGGAAGACGACCACAGCTAGGAGAAGTGTCAGAGCAGAGAAGACAAGCCCAGGCCTGAGAGTAATGATTACTCCAGCTGATTGTATCAGGCTGACTGAATGTTTCAAAATGGCCTTCTGTGATGCATCAGCCATCACCAAGTATAATGATAATGTTCTGTAACTAATAGTTCATTTCCACAACCTTGACAAGGTTAGTTTACAATAATGCAATTTTTTTCCAAGAAATTTAAAGGCATTTTGTTCAGGACCTACTACAAACCCCTCCATGTCAAAATGCGTCAAAGTTATTACTAGTACTGGCTGTAGAAAAAAACACTAAACACTAGATAGTACTATACAGAAGTAAATGGTGAGTCAACAAGGGTTTACATTTAACAGGAATCAGTCATGAACACAACTAAACAATCAAAGTAGATGGTTGTGTGCATAATATGTTTTTAGCCTCTCCAGTCTAAGTAGAAATGCAAATGCATTTTGTCTTGTGAGTTTCAGTGCCAGAGCGGTGCATTCATTTGGCCTATTTCAATAAAGGAGGGCCTCTCCCCGGAGGATCAGGTGCTGCTGTGCTTATCTGTGCCACACCCTCTCCCCCACTATCCTGTCCCGCTCCTGTGTAGTTTTACCTGCTCATGTGTCACCTAATCCTCCCCCTGGCTCGACTGTGCCACTGCCCCCCGCCCCTAGACAATAGAGCAGGGCTGACATTACCATGACCTAATAGACTAGAGTGAGCAGTTTCCAAAGAGGGCACCCCACCAAAACTAGAGTTACTCCACTGAGAGAGGGAAGAGGAGCTGAAAGGAGGCAACTTAGAAAAGTAGTTACTTTACCCTTTCTCATCTCCGCCCCGTGGCTTTTGTGCCAGAACACTGGCAGTGTATACAACCAAACCTGATCTGTGTCAAGGAGCAATTTGTGTAAAAAGGAAGATGATAGCAGCGAAAGGGCTCAGTTCTCCTATATGCTTCCACAGCAGCATTCCAAGAAAAATACTTTTGTTATGTATATTATTTTATTTATATATTGTGTCTATTTCACATGGAGTTTTCATTCATATTTGTTACCCATTCATGATTTCTGATGACATTATTATGAAAATATTTGTAATACATACTTTCAAATGGTCAATGTAAATCTAAATATTTTTTTTTTTTTTCTTCCAGCTTTAGGTGGTGCATGTGTAGGAAGCAAGTGAAGGAAAGTGGAAATGGAACTGCCAAATCATGCCAAACAACTGCTGCTGCAACTCAACCAACAGAGAGCCAAGGGCTTCCTGTGTGACGTCATCATCGTGGTGGAGAACGCCCTGTTCCGTGCCCACAAGAACATCTTGGCAGCGAGCAGCATATACTTCAAGTCGTTGGTCCTCCACGATAACCTCATCAACCTGGACACAGAAATGGTGAATCCCTCTGTGTTCAGACAAGTCCTGGACTTTATTTATACTGGGAAGCTCTTGTCCTCTTCAGACCAGAGCAATGAGCAAAACTTCAGTGCCCTCTTAACCGCAGCTAGCTACCTCCAGCTCCATGACCTTGCTGCTCTGTGCAGAAAGAAACTGAAACGCAGTGGTGGGAAGCCTCTGCCCGGTAAACCCTCGACCCCAGGCCCTCTGAGCCGATTACGCCTCAACAGCCAGCACCTGCCCTCCTCCACCCCCACAGGGCCCAATAACCACCACCCCCCCACCTCCTCAGACACTGACCAGCCACAGCCCGACGAAGGCCTTCGGGACAAGCTCTCAGATGATGAGATGTTTGTCGGCAGCTCTGGAAAGAATGGAGGAAATTGCAGCAGTAATGGTAACCTCAGCAGTGGTGGGAGTGCCGGAGAGCCAGATCTAGGGCTTGATCTGTCTAAGAAGAGCCCTCCCTCTGCAGGTGCTGCCACTGATGCTCTTAGCCCTCACAGCAACTCCCAAGAATCCCCCCAATCTGCCTCAGTATCCACAACCAACAGTGCCTCACTGGACGACTCCTCCACCACACTCCCTGGTGTGGACAACTGCTCAGACCCTATGGAGATCTCCAAAGCCTCAGAGGACGGCCCGTCACAGCCTGATGGGCCTCCGCCCCAGAAGAAGTCCAGACAGGGTTCACGAAAGAACGAATGGCCTAAGAGAGAGGCAACTGGGCTGAAGTCTGATGACCATGACAGGCCCCTGGTGAACGGGGTCATAGTGGGCCCTAAAGATGGCCGCTCCACTGGTGGTGTAGGTGGGGGCAGTGCTAGCAGCTTTACCTCTGACCAGTCATATCAGTGCAAAGATGATGATGATGCGGGAGAGAATGGCCAGGACCACAGTGAAGACAGTGCTCAGAGTGATGGTGAGAGCACAGGAGGCCGAGGAGGAAGTGCAGGGTGCCACCGCGGAGCCAACTATGTTTACCGCCAGGAAGGCTTCGAGCCAGCACTAGGAGACAACCTGTATGTGTGCATTCCATGTGGTAAGGGCTTTCCCAGCTCAGAACAGCTCAATGCTCACGTGGAGACGCACAATGAGGATGAGCTGTACATCAAAGATGATGGGGGGACCTTTGTGAAGGAGGAGGATGAGGAAGAAGCTGAAGATCTTTCTGCCACAGTAGGTCCCTCTAGTTTTGGCTCAGAAACGCGTCCATTTAAGTGCACAGTCTGCAGTAAGAGCTACAAAGACCCGGCAACATTAAGGCAACATGAAAAGAGTCACTGGCTGACAAGGCCATTCCCCTGCAACATCTGCGGCAAAATGTTCACCCAGCGGGGCACCATGACACGCCACATGCGCAGTCACCTTGGCCTCAAGCCATTTGCATGTGAGGAGTGTGGCATGCGCTTTACACGTCAGTACCGCCTGACAGAGCACATGCGCGTCCACTCCGGGGAGAAGCCGTACGAATGCCAACTATGTGGGGGCAAGTTCACCCAACAACGCAACCTCATCAGTCACCTGAGAATGCACACCTCGCCGTCTTAGAAATGTATCAAGCCAAAGAACTCTGGGAATAAAATAAAGACACTACCCTTTTCATCTCAAAAAGCAAAGAAACGCACATGCACAAATTTACATGCAGACTCTCTGTTTGCCCTGTCCAGTTTACAACACCCTGGTAAAGTGAACTATGTAGCTTGTTTTAGCCACAGCTGGTCTGCTCTTGGTGATGGTGAGATCTTGTCTAATGTGAGGATTACGTCATCATTTTAACTGAGTGATGTCTGCTCACCTCTCAGGAGTATCTCTTTAAAGTCATGTAGCCATGGCCGAGTGGCACGACTTCTGCTCTGCATCGCTGAGTCTGTTAAATGTGAATGTGGGTACTGATGTAATGTCAAGCACCCTCACCTTACGCCCCTCAGCCTGCCTGTCTCTGACCATTTTGCAGCTTTTTCCAGTTGTTTCTTGAAAGGCTAACTTTAAGAGTCCCACCTGTATTTCAGAGCTACTTTGACCAAAAACCTTTTTGCAAACAATACTGGCAATAATTAATTAAATGTTTATTTTTAGCCTGACAGCTTTATATCCTTTATGATGGTGATGGGGAGGGTAACTGGGCTTGGGACCATCTCCTTGCTTTAAAAAACAGCCCAGAAAGAAGGTTGCAGGTTGTTGACGTTAAGTTTTTTTGGTGAACATCTCTACAGCTGTCCACAGAGGTCCACCGAGGGTGGTTAATAGGTATTTTTTATTTTTGCCTGCTTGTGCACCCAGGAGTAAGTTCTGGTTTAGCGGTACTTGTTTTACTTAAAGAACTTGTAATGTTTCAGTGAATGTTTAAACTGGAAGGTCTTGGGGATTTTCTTGTCGAAGGGAGGGTCTTGGGGCTAGGGGTGGGTGGGGTTTATTTAGGTGGTCAAAAGAGGGTGTGTTAGCCTGGACACTAAATGTTCAGTCGGTACATTTTAATTTTATTTTTGGACTGTATAGCTTTCCTCCCTTCAGAAAAAAACAAAGTCTATTTATATATAGGCTTGTGACTTTGCTACCTCTGATAACTCTTACAAACTCTATGTTAGTTGAAAGTTCCTATGTAATTAATTGTACAAAGTGTGTAGATTAAGATAACTTCTCACCTGATGCTTTAACCTGCCCATCTCTCAACACAGGTTTTTTAATGCTCCTAAGAACGTAAACATAATATAATTTTTAGCTGGTTTACTTCAAATATATAGCTTTTTGGGGGTCTCTATTCAACGTGGCTCCGCTTCATAATGTACTGTAGCATCCTGCCTGGAGCAAAACTGTTAGTTTAGATGTAGTTTAGATGTTCCAAAGATCTTTTGAATGTCAAAGAGAACAAAGCTAACTAACACACATTGCTAGAAGTTCATAACCAAAGTTTTTAAAAGATGTACTTATGATATATAGCTACTAAATTATTTCATTTTTTTAATTTCTTTTTTTGCTGTATAAAACAAATTATTATATTCTAAATACAAAGAAAGAAACACCCTTGCTAGCCAATGACTGAGGAAGGAAAGCTTGTGCTGATTGGTGGGCTGGTAATGTATAAACTTTACAAAATACCGTAAAGTTTTAAATGTGTTTTTGATTTATATCTAGAGTCCTTATCACTTTATATTCCCTGACTTTAATGACAGGACTTGATGAAAATTATTGTGTTCTGTTCAGACCAAAAAGAAAAGAAAAAGATAGGAATTATAATCAGAATTTTAAATGTGAAGTTCAGAGTTGCTTGTCATGTTTTTTTTTTTCCTTTCTTGAGAGCCAGATTTTTTTAAAACTTGTATTAAGACGGGAGAAGCAGGGATGCACTGGACAGCGGGACAACTCATGGGAAGTGCGTCGTTATTCTCATAATACTGCAATATATAACTGACCGATCTTACTGAACCTCTAAAGCTTTATTTCAACATAAGCAAAGATACATAAGGATTGACTTGGTGCTTGCACGTGAATTTTTCCCTGTCCACTGTATCTGCTTTAAACTGTGCAGCATGAACCTTCACTACAAGTTTTTGGTATAGGCATTCCTCTGTTGTATTGGTTAACCCTATTGGTTTTCTATTCCTCTTTTGTCCTCATGTTATGGTCTGTGAATTGTTTGTTCTCATAGGGATTCAGCTCCACTTTAGCATTAGCAGCGTTTAAGGTACCTGCGTCCTGGGCTCCCACTCTTTATACTTGCTTCTGCTGGATTTTGGTGTCTTGCTGTCGAGCAGTTACCGTTTAGTGATTGCATGGTACATCTTTAAATTTTTCACATACACCCCTCTACATCCTAAACCATATGACCCATTGTTGCTTGTGACCTCTTCTAGTTTAACAGGGAGTCCACAATGCATTGCCTTCAAACGATTATTGTACTTGTCAGCACTTACTGCAGTACAGCAGAATGTCTGTCATGCAAAAGGTGTATTTGTACAACAATATGCTCTAGCCATCTCTGCGTTTGTATGCCTGCTTGTTAGAAACTCCAAACTGTGACCATACTACTATTATTACTATTATTACTACTAGTACTACTATTCAAATACTTCAGGGATTGTTCTGCATCTGTGAATGCAGACTCTCAGCTACATTTGTAAGACATAGTATTGTATCAATTTGTCTGTATTTTGACAATGGGAAAAGCAAAACACTAGTTTCATATTTAAACAAACTGGGGGGTACTTTTTCAACTAACACAAAGAGCCTTGACAAAGGCGAGGCAGCTCAAAACTAGTACATTTTAGTTCGTGACATGGTATGTTCAAAATAGTTGCAAAGTTGTACAAAGAACTAAGAAGAAGCTCATACCCAAATTCACAAACTATTTTTTAAACCAAAGCACATTTGAATGATTATGAACCGTGTGTGGCTCTAAAAGAAACATATGTATTTATCTCATTGTTTACAAACTTACAGTTTTACAGACCTCAGTCGAGGCTCGGCCAGTCAGGGACTCTGTGTTTCTTAAATGCATTTTAAGAGGTTGCTGCCAAATATTGAAAAAGCGTAGCTCCAAACCTGGGCTGACCTGCTGCATATTCATAAAGAGGAGAGTGTGGTTTAGGGAGCACCCCCTCTCTGCCAGCTGGCTCTGGGGTGACCTGTGCCCCAGTCCTTTGCCCTCTGGCCTGTCTTGTGATGGGGCGGCCAGTGGTGGGGGTGGGCAGTGTGTCCTTGATGTATTAATCAAAAGGCATTGTTAATGCGAGCTTTGTGTGTTGTCTCTGTGTTTGCCCAAATGCACTTGAGATCTAACTGCTGCTGGGAGTGTCATTTGGTCGGACCAAGGGCTCATTGTCTATAGTCAAACACATCTCTGATTCTGATACCTTTTAGAAACCTATCTGGTGAATGTAGTTTTTGTTTAAATGCACGTGAACCAGGTAACGCTAGTCTTAACTGTGAATGTTCTTTTATCTGCTTTTATAATGTTTGGGGATATTTTAGCGCCTGCGTACTGTGGCTTAAAGTGGCACAAACCTCTGGCTGGCCTGGCCTCACACAAACCAAGTTGGTGCAAACACTTATTGACAGTGTTCTTTTTTTATCAAATGTCTATTGTCAGTGATGAATGTATTTATTTCTGGTCCTGCCCTCACCTCTTCAAAGATTTTTCTCAGTGTGTGAGCCTGAGGTGGAGGCAGGACCCCCTATTTTATTTTTTTTATTTTTTGTTTTGAAGATTTCAAGCTGAGAATCAAAAATAATACACAAAACATAGCCATTTACCACAATCTGTGAGATTTACATTTTTGTGGGAGTTTTAATTTTATTTTTCCAAATACAATAAAAATGGTCTATGGCATTTTTAATATCACCTGTTCTCAGTTGTATCTTGACAGTTGGAAGGCTTATTTTATGTAAGTCTCTATGGGTGTTTTTGTGCCCATATATTCTTGAATTTTCACTGAATGACTGTGCACTAGGGGAGTTGATCTTTGACCTCTGTGTATCTGTGGACACAGGTGGGACACTGTGACCTGCCTGTGCAGAATGGAGGCTACTGTATCTTTTCATTCTGCTCATCCTGGGTGTTTCCGCTCTGCTACTGCTTAGAAACAAATAACACAACTGCAAAAACATGCAGAACACCATCCATACATAGTTTCTGTTACATGTCTTGTCTTAACACCACATCTTATAAATCTTTACCTTTTGAGTTTGTTGTTCCGTATGGGGAGTTATAGAAACGCTGGGTGAAGATAGCTTTACTAAGTGCACTTTGTATGTTTTTCAAAACCACTGGGAAGAAAAACCAGAAACTCATATCCCTTCCCATTTTTAACAGTTTACTGTCACTCTCTGACCTCATCTTTGTGTCTTTGTTGTTTCATATCATTACTCAGTGTTACAAAAGCTTTAAGATAGAAGCAGCCGACTACTTTGTTACTAGTTTTATCGTCTGGCCCTTCCCCGTGTCTACAAGCTTGTGGTCAAGGGCAAGTCGTGCCAGTTACTACATGGAGGTGCTCCTTTTTACCTCAACAGGCTAAACCAAAGCCAGTTCAAGATGGCCTCCAGCGCCATTGAATAAATAAGCTTTATCGTCCTCTACATTATTGCATTCATTGACCCCATCTGTTATTTACTGCTGCGTTTCAAATTTGTTTTTTAGTTCTGTATCTTTCAATGACTACTACAGACAACACCAAAATACCTCATGATCTAATTGTTCAGTGTTTACAGCTATGTGCTTTTATTGCCACTACATCTCTGCAGCCACCTCATATATTCTCGTTTTGTTGCCGTCCATTCCTGACCAATTTTAGTTGTGTTTGTTTGTCAAAGTAACCGTTTCACCTGCCTTTTTTGAAATGCTAAAGTTAAAGTTTGCGGTGGAGTTGGCAGAGTTGTTCAGTGGTCTCCTTAGTGTTTTCTCCAGAAACTGCCTCTCAATAATGTATTAGGATGTGTGGGATAAGAGGATCGTGGGATGGACATGGACATGAGTCTTTGCAAATGAATTATTAAAAGCCTGGTAGCACCCCCCACCCCCCTTTGACAAACGCACATATCTCACATGCAAAGGTACGTATATACACACACCCAGGTGCACTTTCTGTACCCACCTTCACTAATGCAAACACACACATGCCCTAGACTTCAAACAACAACTATTTTAAACACCTACAGACAATATTTTTTCCTTCATTTTGGCAGTAGCTTGTGGCAGCACCCAGGATGAGCTCTCTCTATTTCTACTCCTCAGAGAGCTTGTATTCAGGTCAGAGCCGCCGTCGCACTGATGGGGCTCACAAACTCAAAGTGTCATAATAAAAGTGTAATACAGCTGACCTCAGCACTCAACCTTGCAGTCTTAATGTACAGCAGTGAGGAAAAATAAACTGTTATTTTATGACCTTTTCATTAAAAGCTTGATTGAAAACCAGCCTCTGACTGTTGACTGTTCTTGTGAGACTTATGTTTTCATTTGATGTTAACAATACAAATATAACTGTCTTTTTACAGTGACATGTTGACAACTCGTTTTTCTAGTGACTTCAAACATTTACAGATTTCTTAAAATTCTCTTTCTAAAAGAGACTTCCCTCTATGACAAACCTCCATGTGTGTTGACATTTACATTGTCCCTTAACAAGTCAAATTTTAATTAGTGAAGCAGTTATGTTGAACTAATAGAATCCCAGCTTTAGTCATTTGCCATTTAAGCCAGCTAACCTTTGTAGCAATAGTGTTGGTTTGTAGTGCTGTATTTCCTGGTTGAGAGGACTAACGGTAGTTTCCATTGAGATCCAATATTAAAATGTGAAACAGAGCACAGGTGTCTTGTTTGGCTACTTCAACAGGTTTGCACGCCAGGCCCCATAAGTATACACAGTTGGTATTCAAGCTCAGGGCAAAAGATGAGATAACATGCAGTAAGTCCTATGTAATAGTTATAAGACATCCATTAACCACAGCTTCAAATGCATACAGTTGGATTGTGGCGCTAACTTAACACCATATCTAAAATGCAACAAAAGTTTATTTTTTCATAGTGTAAGCAAATTATCAATACATTTTTAAAAAATAAAATCTGATAATTGATATACAATTAAATATACATTTAAATTAAAAAGATATAGTTAAAATGAGTTGAACTGGAGCAAAAAAGTTTTTCAGTTTGCTATATGTTGTTTTTGTCTGGGGCAGAAGGAGCTGGCACTTTCATAGAGCCTGTGTCATTAGAAATGCATGGTGCCCCAGAGGTGTCACATGCTAAATGACCCTGAATGGGAGTCCTTTGAGAAACAACAGCTCTGGTGTTGATAGCCTCCTCTGCCCTCCCCCACCAGAACTTACCACGATGGTAGACCTGTGCCAAACCAAGACAATAGTGGGTGCTCAGGGGGTGGCAACTAGCTGCCCTGGGTCTGCCATGCAGAGGTGGGTTGTAAACGACTTCTTACTTTCTCATACATACTTTTGAAATAATACTAAAGTCCACAATTTGGTGATTCCACAAACCCCTGTATGTGCATTGATTTATTTTTTTGAATGTGCGTTTTAAGCTGCACTACTATTTCTTTGTCCTTGTATTTGAGTTAATGACTCAGTCACTTCTAAGGCTTCTATATACTTTGAAACAATCTGTGGGCTATATTATAAGGGTTTTGTTTTTGAACAAGTAATGTACTATTTACCCAATCAGACGCTTCCACGGGACATTGCAACTATGAGCATTATGTGGGTTTCACTCTGGGCAATGGCTTTAGTTGTAGGGCACGATTATTCAGTATTTGGTAGTGTTTAAACAAATATTTTTTGATGACTACTTTATGCTACATTATTTGAAGTAACAATACTGAGATTTCGACAAGCCATCTCTGAAAATTACTTATTGTTCTCAAAGGATTACCTTTTACTTCTGCTTGGACAATACTTCTTTGAAATAACAATACCCTTACTTGAGTTTACCTTTTTTCCACCTTTTCTTGTTTTCATTATAAAAATGACCAGACACATGCCCTCTACATGAAGTTGTTCTTATAGCCCAGTGGGTCTGAAGGAGCATGAGAGGAATGTACTGGGGTCTGCTCAGGTGGGCCCAGGCCTGTCCCGGCTCGACTACCATCTGAAGAATGTGGATGAGACTGCTGCCCTGTGCTGCTGCTGGTAGTGGGCCAGGGAGGTGGACTGATTATGAGTGGTACTAAAGCCTACACCCATGTTTATCTCCTCTTCCAGATGACCCTCTTGTGTTAGCACTGATACCAATCCTTTGTTTTAACCCTTTTTGAGCAGAAGAGTCACATATCTTGACCAAACCCATTCTAAAAGGTAAAAAGTGGATCTAAAGTGATGCCTACAATGTTCAGTGCTGAATGGAATAAGATTTTTGTTGTGTGTCTTTTTATTTGTTCTTTTACAGATGTGGTGTAAGAGAACTGATAGAGAAGGTGGGTGGGGCACAAAAACTCGATGAACAATAGACTACATCAAATGCTATTTATAGACTTGTGAAGTAAGAGGTGGGTTTGAGGTGTGGTCTTTCTGAACTTTAGATAACTTCCTTATCTTTATTTTGGGAAAGAGAAAAAAGATGCCTGCCCCGAATCAATCTTGAGTTAACTGAAACTGGTGGGAGAAAAAATACATAATATACTATGATTAAAACAATATACTATTGTAACACTGGAAACCATGCAGGTGAGCTTTAATAACAAAGCTAGTCAGTCAGTGTGGGTCCAACAGCCAAAGGCAGCTTTTATTTACACAATATATGCAATCAATTAATAAAATCAC